>JBBPBX010015493.1:2403-27322 GCA_038048925.1 Garcialebias charrua | reverse complement strand
CTAAGCACCTCGAACACAAATTAACAAACTTTTCTATGAGCATTATCGGAGACATCCGGAATGTATCATGGACAGATCCTCCCTGCCTCAGTCTCAACATGTAACTGTCCTTATGTGCTTATGGTATGGTTTTTACTGTGTCATGCGGTGTCTTGCAGACAAAATGTGATACATTTTTTTTAATACTAATGCTGTAACGCCCATGGTTCCTTACCTTTTTTCACACCTTTGACCTTCATCCCGAGACGGATGAGAGAGGCCGCGCTGAAGAACATGTCATGTGTTTTGAATAAGCAGCAGCTTTACATTCTCTACCCCTCTTCTGGATGACTGTGTATACATAATCACGTTGTATTGGTGAGAACTGGTGCAATGTTAATAAAAGCTCTTGTATCTTGTATGCACTAAATCACGTATCCAACACGTATCCATAGCAACCCGAGGGAGTAACACGCTCGACCATGTTTACAAAAATGTGAGTGGTGCATACAGAGCGAAGCCCCACCCCCAACTCGGTTCTTCAGACCATTTAACCATCCTTATGATCCAAGCCCCCCCCCCACGGATATGCTCCAAACCAGAACAACAGGAAGTCAAATGTTGGCTCCAGGACAGTGGCCCCATGCTGAGAGACTGCTTTGAAAAAACAGACTGGAATGTTTTCAGGGAGGCTGCTGCTGCTGATGAAGGTTCAGTGGATTTTGAACTATATGCATCCACAGTACTGGGTTATATTAGCCCATGCTCTGAAAATGTATCCATAAAAAAATATGTTAAATGTTACCCCAACACAAAACCTTGGTTAAATGTAGAAGTTCGCACCCTGCTGGCAGCCAGGAACGCTGCCTTCAAGTCTGCTTGTTTGTCTCTTTCTTTTGACTTCTCTATATCATTTGTTAGCACGCAAGCACAAGGGCAGATATACACCCATGCTAGTCCACACATGTACATCATAAAGAAACACAACCATAATGTCTATTCTAGAACAACATTTAGATTATTTCTTAATGATAAATAGTCAACCCTCAAGGATTATGCTTGTACCTGTGTTTTTTTATCCTTTTTTTATGATGGGTGTGGTTTATCTATATTCTCACAATCACTTGTATGGGCACTTTAAGGTTTGCCACATGGAATATTAATGGAGCCGGTATCCAAAATAAAAAATATAGAATCTTTGACAAGATTAAAAGATTAAAGGCAGATGTTGTGTTACTCCAAGAAATTCATAGATTACCATCAACTGTGGATGAGCTAAAATCTGCTGAGTTTCCTGATGTATTTTCAGCCTGCTATAATTCGAGACAGAGGGGGGTAGCCATACTAATACATAAAAATGTTAACTTCACAATATTAGACACAATAATAGATCCTCACGGTAGATATATAATATTAAAATTATCTATATTCAGTCAAAAATATTGTATTGTTAGTGTATATGGGTCAAATGTGGACTACGCCATTTTTTTCATTTTTTTCATCTCTTTTCTATTCTATCAAATCACATGGACTTCGCAATGGTAATAGGAGGTGACTTTAACTTGGGTTTAGATGATAAAATGGACAGGCTAAATACAGTAGGAGCTCAACGAGGCTGGCAATCCATAAATATAGTAAAACAGTACATGAGTGATTATGGACTCTGCGATACATGGCGTTCTCTTCACCCTGATAGCAGAGAATATTCTTTCTTTTCACATGTGCATAAATCTTATTCTCGTCTAGATTATTTAATAGTAAGCAATTCATTGCTGACTAACATTTCAGACACTAAGATACACCCTATTGCTGTCAGCGATCATGTACCAGTTACATTAAATTTAGCTAATAATAAAGAAAACCCAAAAAGTATAAACTGGAGATTAAATACCTCACTGCTAAAAGACGAAGAATTTAGACAATATGTTAAAAATGAATGGACGCTGTATTTTGAGTTTAATGACTTGCCAGGAACATCAGCATGTACACTCTGTGAGGTTGGGAAGACAGTTATGAGAGGAAAAATAATATCCTATTCAACAAATAAAAAGAAAAAAGAAAATAAACGTATTGAGGAATTAGAGAAATCCATAAAATTATTAGAAGGTATACAAGGAGAAGATATACAAAAAAACTACGCAAAACAAAGTTAGAATTAAATTAATTTATTGATAAAAAGAACAAATTCTTGGTCGAAAGGCTTTGTTTAGAATATTTTGAACACAGTAATAAATCAGGGAGCTTTTTAGCAAACCAACTCAAATTAAACAAAGAAAAAACATCTATCCACAATATTCCTGAAGGTGGCACTGTATTTGCGATTATGGGACTTACTTCCGTTTTGACCCCGGAAGTAGAATTTCTGCATTGGCTCCTCGTTGTTTACTTGTTTATCTGTGCGCATCGTAGAAGTTCTGTTAAAGTTCTGTTTTCTGTTATTTTGAGCTAATATTGTCACGAAGATGTCTTGAGGAGCTCTGGTACCTGTTGTGCTGTTCGTGGCTGTAAGAATAATCAGACGAAGCTGAATTTGTGGCTGCAACTAGTGTGTGTTGAACATGCTCCGAAAACAAAAACCTGCATCCTTCTTTGTGGCTGGGCTACGAGAAACCACCTGAAAAAAGACTCTGTATCCTCCAGAGGAACGAGAACACCAGGTATGATTTAAGAGACAGCTTTTAGTTTAATGATTTTATGTAGTCAGTGATTAAATGATACTAATATTTTCGTGCATAACTGGCAAATAAACACACGCACCTATATACTGTATGTATGCTGTCTGTGTATATTTATTTATACTGTATATATAATATAGGTGTCTGTTGTGTTTATTTATATATATATATAATATAGGTGTGTGTGTGTGTGTGTGCGTGGGTTTCTTTTATATATAATCTAGGTGTGTTTGTGTGTGTTCATAAATGAACCCTAATGTTTGTATACTGTACTTTTCTTTTCCTCCTTTCTGTTATATTTCTGCATAAGGTGAGTTCCAGGGATGGATGGATGATGCTCCAGTTGGTCCAGGGATGGATGGATGAAGCTCCAGTTGGTCCAGGGATGGATGACACTCCAGTTGGTCCAGGGATGGATGAAGCTCCAGTTGGTCCAGGGATGGATGAAGCTCCAGTTGGTCCAGGAGATGGATGACGCTCCAGTTGGTCCAGGAGATGGATGACACTCCAGTTGGTCCAGGGATGGATGACACTCCAGTTGGTCCAGGGATGGATGAAGCTCCAGTTGGTCCAGGAGATGGATGACGCTCCAGTTGGTCCAGAAGTTTGTGTGCAGTTATGTACCACAGCAACAAATGAGTGAAAATATAATTTCTATAAATAAATCTGCGTTTGAAGTGCATTTGGTGTTGCTGTGTTTCACCTTCTTTATTTCAATAAGATACGTTGTTTAATGTCTAATGAGAAGTTCTACTGCAAATAAAAACACTAGATGTGATTGTTTTTTTGGCAACTTACCAGTTTAGTTTTTTATTGACAAGTACAAAACTTAAAAACATGCATGTTGCTGTGGTTCCTCCTCCAGGAGGAGATTGATAAGAATAAAAGCTATAATTATAAATTTTAGGCTGATTGTTAACTCTAAATTGACTCTGGGTGTGAGTGAGACAGGTCCCTCTTGTAAATGAGTCCCCGTGGCTCAACGAGGCAAGCCTGTATAAATAAAGGTTGAATGAATGAATGAATAAACTAAAAACATTTGAAACTGAATACAATATGAGAACTGTGGGTGATTTGATGTCTTTTAATGAAAATGATTGGCTGCAGAATAAATACCAGAATAAATACCAGGTCAAATACACTCTTCAACAAGAAATGATGGGCAGTTTCTGATTTTAAACAAACTGGAACAGATTCCTAATCATGTGGGACCACTGGACGACCACTGGACGACCACTGGACGACTGGAGCAAGCAGCAAACCCCTCCGGAATCCAAGACGATGGAACTTGGCCCTTCACTCGTCTGTACCTTAAAAAAAGAATAAAACTGTCATGTTTGCATCACAAAGTCTAAAATAAGACCAAGTTTGCTACTCAAAGTAGAAAGAATAAATACAGTTGCTCCTACATTTTTTACTCATTCACAAAGATATACTGTAATGTTCAATTTTATATTGATTTCAGTAATTTTATCTTAGATTTACTTTAATATTTTTGAATTATTGTGCCAGGTGCTTGTGTCATTACTTGTTCTTCTGCTCCTGCGTCTCAGAGTAAGTGTGTCTGTCAACTTCAGCGTGGGAGACCAGTCTGTGACTTGTGTGCAGGCCTTCCTGAAAATATAAATATTTCAATAGAACAAATGTAGTAATAACCAAAAGATGAGCTTGTGTTATGGAATATTTTCTGTACAAACAGCATCCCACTGCTTTATTCACATGAGAGTAACAGGGACCTACAATCAAAACAGTACTACAGTACAGTATGTATGTGCAGTATGTATGTATATACTGTATATATAGTGTGCATACAGTATACACATACACACAGCATATGTATGTACTGCAAATGTATTACACACACATGTAGTTATATTATTTATCCACAGATTTGTTTAGTAAATACTTTAACAGATGCTAACGCTACATGCTAAGCTAACCACAGCTAGTAGACGGTGCTAAATCATGAAGAAAAAAACAACAACAGCTCCAACACAGAGAAAATTATACTCTCACATTGTTCTGAAATTGTTTCACAAAATGATTTATGTAGAATATTTTGTTTACCGGAGAAAACGTGATCTGAACACGACGTCTTCGGGAGCAGATCAGGCAGAGGAGGTGCAGCTGTCAGCTCCTCCGATGGAGATAAATCCTTCACGTTTACTTATTTTTGGGATGAAGTGAAAACTGCGCTTTGAACAAACGTCTACCCGACAGCAACACCCACTAACCCAACACGAAGTAACCATTGCAATTAATTAGAAATAAACAAAACAAAAAAAAACAAACGTGATAAATACAGCCAGTAGACTGGGCTTTAACTGCTGCTCTCACTTCAGGCGGAAGTCGTTCCCATAATTCGCGCAAGGCATCATGGGGCGTAGGAATATTGTGGATATACGGTATTAAAGACACAAATGGAAATATACTGTAACTTATGATGAGGGGAAAAGTAAACAGCGTTTTTAAAGATTTTTATAAAACTCTATATACTCCACAAATAAATCCAACAGATGAGGATATCAATCAATTCTTGGATAGAGTAACACTTCCAAAATTAAACAGTAGTCAATCATCAGACCTAGACTCACCATTAACATCAGCAGAACTCCATGAAGCAATAAAAAAAAAAGCCAAATAAAAAATCTCCTGGTCCAGATGGCTATCCAGCAGAATTTTATAAAGAATTTTGGAATATATTGGAACCAATATTTTACAGAATGCTATTAGAATCAGAAGAAAATGGCAGGCTTCCAACACATATGAACTCAGCCAACATTAGTCTCCTTTTAAAATCAGGTAAGGACCCAGTATTGCCTACAAGTTATCGTCCCATCTCGCTTATTAATGTCGATGTTAAAATAATTTGTAAAGCCCTCTCTAAAAGATTAGAGAGGATAACTCCTTTCATTATTCATCCAGATCAAACTGGATTTATAAAAGGAAGACACTCGACTACAAACACTTGCAGATTATATAATTTAATAGAGTATTCATATTGTAAAAATATTGAAACAGCTATTTTATCTTTAGATGCAGAAAAAGCATTCGATAGAGTAAATTGGAATTTTTTATATGCTACCTTGATTAAATTTGGATTTGGAAACTATTTTATTAATTGGTTGAAAATACTATATAACTCACCAAAAGCATGTGTCACGACAAATAATCAAATATCTTCAAGCTTTTGTTTAGAGAGGGGCACAAGACAAGGATGCCCACTTTCACTAGCATTATTTGCTATGTTTATTGAACCTTTAGCAGCAGCAACAAGGCAAACTGATGACATTAAAGGACAACACCCACCATGACAGTAACAATTCACCATATTGGACAATTATTGTAATTTAATATGATGTCTATTTTCATTTTTGCATTTGGGCCAGGCGAGGGTTAAAAAAACAAAAACAAAAAAAACAACCCAGTCCCGAAAGAATCCGGAAACCCGGCCGAAGAGTGCCGAAGTGTCAAGTGACTTTTGTTACGTCTCCACCCAGAAGGCAAGAGTGAGTTTCCATGGAGGTTTATGAGAGTGGGAGTTAAAACTGCATATTTCCTGGTGCATTTGTGTGTACAGATGGACCAGCGCTCTGTTTTTATTTATTATTTATTTTATCCACCTTATTCCTGAGGGTGTCACTGTAGAAGCGATTATGTGTCCTACTTCCGTTTGACCCCGGAAGTAGAATTTCTGCATTGGCTCCTCGTTGTTTACCTGCTAATCTGCACGCGTCGTTGAAGTTCTGTTAAAGTTCTGTTTTCTGTTATTTCGAGCTAATATTGTCACGAAGATGTCCTTGTGGAGCTCGGGTACCTGTTGCGCTGTTCGTGGCTGTACGAATAATCAGACGAAGCTGAATTTGTGGCTGCAACTAGTGTGTGTTGAACATGCTCCGAAAACAAAAACCTGCATCCTTCTTTGTGGCTGGGCTACGAGAAACCACCTGAAAAAAGACACTGTATCCTCCAGAGGATCGAGAACACCAGGTATGATTTAAGAGACAGCTTTTAGTGTTATGATTTTATGTAGTCAGTGATTAAATGATACTAATATTTTCGTTCATAACTGGCAAATAAACACACGCACCTATATATGTATGCTGTGTGTGTTTATTTATATATATATATATATATATATATATATATATATATATATATATATATATATATATATATATATATATATATATATATAATATAGGTGTGTGTTGTGTTTATTTATATATATTATAGGGGTGTGTGTGTGCGCGTGGGTTTCTTTTATATATAATCTAGGTGTGTGTGTGTGTGCGTTTATTTATATATATAATCTATGTGTGTGTGTGTTTAGTTATATATATAATCTAGGTGTGTGTGTGTTCATAAATGAACCCTAATGTTTGTATACTGTACTTTTACATTCCTCCTTTCTGTTATATTTCTGCATAAGGTGAGTTCCAGGGATGGATGACGCTCCAGTTGGTCCAGGGATGGATGACGCTCCAGTTGGTCCAGGGATGGATGACACTCCAGTTGGTCCAGAAGTTTGTGTGCAGTTATATACCACAGCAACAAATGAGTGAAAATATAATTTCTATAAATAAATCTGCGTTTGAAGTACATTTGGTGTTGCTGTGTTTCACCTTCTTTATTTCAATGAGATATGTTGTTTAATGTCTAATGAGAAGTTCTACTGCAAATAAAAAAAACTAGATGTGATTGTTTTTTTGGCAACTTAACAGTTTAGTTTTTTATTGACAAGTACAAAACTTAGAAACATGCATGTTGCTTTATGGTTCCTCCTCCGGGAGGAGATTGATAAAGTTCAGAATAAAAGCTATAATTATAAACTAAACTTGAAACTGAATACAATATGAGAACTGTGGGTGATTTGATGTCTTTTAATGAAAATGATTGGCTGCAGAATAAATACCAGAATAAATACCAGGTCAAATACACTCTTCAACAAGAAATGATGGGCAGTTTCTGATTTTAAACAAACTGGAAAAGATTCCTCATCATGTGGGACCACTGGACGACCACTGGACGACTGGAGCAAGCAGCCAACCCCTCTGGAATCCAAGACGATGGAACTTGGCCCTTCACTCGTCTGTACCCTTAAAAAAAAAGAAGAAACTGTCATGTTTGCATCACAAAGTCTAAAATAAGACCAAGTTCGCTACTCAAAGTAGAAAAAATAAATACAGTTGCTCCTAAAATTTTTACTCATTCACAAAGATTAGAGTAAGATCAGAGTAAGTGTGTCTGTCAACTTCAGCGTGGGTGACCAGTCTGTGTTTGACTTGTGTGTAGGCCTTCCTGAAAATATAAATATTTCAATAGAACAAATGTAGTAATAACCAAAAGATGAACTTGTGTTATGGAATATTTTCTGTACAGACAGCATCCCACTGCTTTATTCACATGAGAGTAACAGGGACCTACAATCAAAACAGTACAAACAATACAGTATGTATGTGCAGTATGTATGTATATACTGTATATACAGTGTGCATACAGTATACACATACACATAGTATATGTATGTACTGCAAATGTATTACACACGCATGTGTTTATTATTTATCCACAGATTTAATAAATACTTTAACAGATGCTAATGCTACATGCTAAGCTAACCACAGCTAGTAGACGGTGCTATCATGAAGAAAAAAACAACAACAGCTCCAACACAGAGAAAATTATACTCTCACATTGTTCTGAAATTGTTTCACAAAATGATTTATGTAGAATATTTTGTTTACCGGAGAAAACGTGATCTGAACACGACGTCTTCGAGAGCAGATCCGAGCAGAGAAGGGGCAGCTGTCAGCTCGTCCGATATAAATCCTTCACATTTACTTATTTTTGGGATGAAGTGAAAACTGCGCTTTGAACAAATGTCTACCCGACAGGAACACCCACTGACCCAACACGAAGTAACCATTGCAATTAATTAGAAATAAACAAAACAATAAAACAAGCGTGAAAAATACAGCCAGTAGACTGGGCTTTAACTGCTGCTCTCACTTCCGACGGAAGACGTACACATAATTCGCGCAAGGCATCATGGGGGCTAGGAATAAGGTGGATAACACCGCTGCGGACCGTTGCTGCTCTCACTCCTCTGCCCAGAGGAGCGAGCCGCGCGTCTCTGGCTCCTCGTTCCGTTGGTCACCTTTGAAGTTCTGAATTCGTGCAGACTCAGGGCTCTGCTCCGTCCCAGCCTTGTTGCGGGGAGCATGGGGGAGCATGCGCGCAGAGCTCCGCTGCGCGGCTGCCTTTCTGTACTCCCGACCTGTCTGGTCACGGGGGGAGAGAATAAAAAGCCGATGCGGAAATTAATGAATTTGTCGCGATCAAGCGAATTAAACTAGTATGTCTACGTGGATGCTCGCTCAGAATATGATAGACATCAGTGAGCGACAGCAGGATTAATCAACAGGCAGCTTTAGGGAATATTTAAAAATGCTTCGCTTTTTTTTTCCTCGCTCAGAGCAGCGGTCATGGAAGTTGATGAATGCTTATTAGAACTCCGCCTGTAACTCCAAGGCATCGCTTTAGTGATGTGAATGCCCATATATGGAGAGGAGCAGATTTTTCCCGGAGCTTCTGCTAAAATCTGCTATAAATCATGAAATAACACATTTAGCGTTATTTCTCTACAATATAAATAAACGCTCCTGTATTATTTTTAAATAAACTAATATTAATGGCGATACAATTTGAAAACATGGTGGGTGTTGTCCTTTAAAGGCATACAGTGTAAAAATATAGAACATAAAATTAGTTTATATGCTGACGATGTTTTACTTTTTCTTCAAAACTCAGAAAACTCTATATCTAATGTTATCAAATTAATAAACTCATTCTCACAAGTTTCTGATTATTCTATAAATTGGTCAAAATCTACAGCTCTTCCAATAAATTGTGTGTTTAATACTTCTTTAAATGAAAAACTACAATCAGGTAACATTACATACTTGGGTATTAAGATTTCTCATAGATTAGAAGACTTAATAAAATTAAATCATATACCACTTTTAAAGAAAATTGAAGACGATCTTACTAGATGGAAATCTCTACCAATTTCACTTATGGGAAGAGTTGCCTCAGTAAAGATGATGGTCTTGCCGAGAATAAATTATTTATTCTCAATGATTCCAAATAAACCTTCAAATGAATGGTTTAAGTCCTTGGATTCTTTCATATCTAAATTCCTTTGGAAAAACAAAACTCCACGTATTAGCTTAAAAACACTACAGAAATCTAAAGAAACCGGAGGATTAGAACTTCCAAACTTTTATCACTACTATTTAGCAAATAGGTTAGAATATATTTCAAAGTGGCTAAATCCAAATGCACTAGATGTTACTTGGTTAGATATAGAGCAAACTTTATGTAATAATATTAGGGTTTCAGATCTGCCATTTATTAGTATTAATATAAAAAAACATGTCTGCTTTAAAAGTATCAGTATTAGCTCATCTCTGACAGCATGGTGGGAGTATCTGAAAATGGCAAAGTCTTTACTACTCCCATGCAGACAAACACCCATCTGGAACAATCCTGACATACAGAAAGAAAATAATATGTTAAAATTTCTCAGGTTGGAGACTTAAGGGAATTGAACGTCTGGAACACATATTTGATGGTGTTGTAGCGTGTGAAGAAGGAGAAACAAACTGATCTGCAAGCAGTTGCCTTTAATCCTTCGAGCGTCAGAACCAGTTACAGAATGAATGAATGAACACACGAACACTTCTTCTTCACCTGGTAAAACCTGGGGAGCACCTCGCTGGCTCCTCCTACTGGGTGAGAGAGAGATGAGGCCACATACCTCACCAACACACCACACAGCCCCCCCCCGAACACCCAGAAGGGCAAATACAAAACATATCAGTCTCTCACAGGGGCCCTAATCAACCTGCCGAACCGACTGCGTCGACTCGGGGGCGGAGAAACGGCTGGCACCCGTGCAGGAACAACATTTTGTGCCACAGGGGGAGGAACACAGTTGGGGGGAGAAAACGGAAGATGGGGTCGAGCAGGAGGGCGGCCGCGTCTAGGAACCTGAGCCGGCAACACCTCATCATCAGCCAACACATAGGCTGGCTTCAGGCGGTCCACTGTAACCAGCTCTCTACGCCCACCCATGTCTAAAACAAAACTTTTCGCGCCCCTTTCGAGCACCCGAAACGGCCCGTCATACGGAGGCTGGAGGGGCGAACGGTGGGCGTCACGTCGCACAAAAACAAAACGGGCAGACTGGAGTGCAGTGGGCACAAACGCCTGCGGGAAACAATGGTGCACAGGACCCGGAACCAAAAGACCACTCTGCGAATAGGGGTCCACCGCTTCGGGGAACCGTGGAGCGGCAGCGTCTAACAAAAACTCCCCTGGGATTCGTACAGGCTGACCAAAAACCAACTCGGCTGATGAAGCGTTGAGGTCCTCCTTAGGAGCTGATCGCAACCCAAGCAGCACCCACGGCAAACGCTCCACCCAGCCAACGTCTGTTAGCGCAGCACGTAACGCCGCCTTAAGAGACCGATGGAAACGTTCAACCAACCCGTTAGCCTGAGGGTGGTAGGCGGTAGTGCGATGCACCTGCACCCCCAAGGAGCGCGCCATCTCGGACCAGAGCCCTGAAATAAACTGGGGACCTCTGTCTGAAGTGATGTCCGAGGGCACACCAAAACGGGCAACCCAAGTGGAGAGGAACGCACCAGCCACGTCGGAGGTAGTTGTGGAAGAAAGAGGAACGACCTCCGGCCACCTGGTTGTGCGGTCGACCACTGTAAGCAGGTGTGTGAAACCCCGTGATGGGGGCAGGGGACCAACTAAGTCCACATGCACGTGGTCAAAACGCTTGGCTGGAATGGGAAATGGTTCCAGTGGTGCCTTAGTGTGCCGGTGCACCTTGGCACGCTGACAAGCCACGCAAGCCGCTGCCCAACTCCTCACCTCTCTGCGTAAACCAGGCCACACAAAACGTGCGCTGACTAGTTTCACAGACGCGCGCACACCTGGGTGCGAGAGAGAGTGGACAGAGTCAAAAATGCGGCGGCGCCAACCTGATGGAACCACTGGGCGTGTCCGGCCTGTGGAAACGTCACACAGGATCAAAGGACCGCCCTCTCCCAATTTGACCTCCTCTAGCTTAAGCCCTGAAACGCCGGCACGAAGGGCAGTTATATCAGCGTCTCCCGGTTGGTCAGCGGCCATGGCAGAAAAATCTACCCCGAGGAGCACAGGACAAACGAGCACCCGTGACAGACAGTCTGCCACTGAGTTGGATTTTCCAGCCACATGGCGGACGTCCGTTGTAAACTCTGAAATGGCCGCCAAGTGCCGTTGCTGACGTGCTGACCAGGGCTCCGAAACTTTAGACATTGCAAACGTGAGTGGTTTGTGGTCCACATAAGCCGTAAATGAACGACCCTCCAGCAAAAAACGAAAATGCCGTGTAGCTAAGAATAGCGCCAACAACTCGCGGTCAAAAACGCTGTACTTGCGCTCGCAGTCCCGCAATTTACGGCTGAAAAATGCCAACGGCTGCCATGCGTCGCCAACGCGTTGCTCTACAACGGCCCCCACAGCTATATCCGAAGCATCAGTTGTCAACGCAATCGGGGCCTCTGAATCTGGATGGGCTAGGAGTGCCGCACTAGCTAACGCGGACTTAGCACCATCAAAAGCAGTGATCCGGTCCGGGGTCCAAACCACTGTGTCAGTCGCCTTCCTCGAGCGCAGGGCCTCGTAGAGAGGCTGCAGGAGATGGGCTGCATTGGGAATGAACCTGTTGTAAAAGTTCACCATGCCCAAAAACTCCTGCAACTTTTTAACCACCAGAGGACGTGGGAACTCTGCCACCGCCTGCACCTTGGCAGGCAATGGAACTGCACCCTGCGCGGAAATTCGATGACCTAAAAAATCGATCACCGGTAAACCAAACTGGCACTTAACCGGATTAATGATCAAGCCATGTGCATCCAAGCGCTGAAAAATTTCTTTCAGGTGCAACAGGTGCTCCTCGGTTGACGAGCTGGCCACCAAAATGTCGTCCAGATAGACAAACACAAAATCGAGGCCACGTAACACGGAGTCCATCAGCCTTTGAAAAGTCTGTGCTGCCCCCTTTAGTCCAAACGGCATGCGGAGGAACTCAAAAAGCCCAAAGGGGGTGATTACTGCAGTTTTAGGTACATCGCTGGACTGCACTGGGACTTGATGGTAGCCGCGCACCAGATCCACCTTAGAAAAAATGGAAGCACCCGACAACCGAACAGAAAAGTCCTGAATGTGCGGAATGGGGTAGCGATCAGGCGTCGTCACGTTATTTAAACGGCGAAAATCGCCACATGGGCGCCACGACCCGTCTGCTTTTGGTACCATGTGAAGGGGGGAGGCCCACGGGCTGTTAGAGCGTCTAACAATACCCAACCTCTCCATGGTACCAAACTCCTCTTTAGCGATGGCCAGTTTAACAGCGTCGAGGCGGCGTGCACGTGCGAAAACGGGCGGTCCCGTAGTGGGGATGAAATGCTCGACCCCGTGTTTAGTTTCTGAAGAGGAAAAAGCAGGTGTAGTTAGAGAGGGGAATTCTGCCAACAAACCTTGAAAAACATCTCCTGAAACTAAAACATTAGCATGAGTTAGCGGCCCAGCCCCCCCAGACACACATGGGAAAGTTGCAAAAGTTACAGCGTCAATAAGTCTGCGGTTAGCAACATCTACTAACAGTCCATGAGCACATAAAAAATCTGCCCCGATAATAGGAACAGTCACTGAGGCAACAACAAAGTCCCACTCGAACTCACGACCATGGAAAGAAACTGTTGCCCGTCTAGTGCCAAAAGTTCCAATGGGAGAACCGTTAGCAGCAGTTAGCAGTGGGCCACTGCCTCGGCTTGCTAATTCAGGTCCAACAGGGTGGACCAAACTCTTCTGGGAACCAGAGTCAACCAGAAAACGACGTCCTGACAGGGAGTCTGTGACGAAGAGCAGCTCACCTCGCTCGCCAGCGCCCACAGCTGCTACTGAGCGCCGGCTTCCTCGTTTCCCGACACCCATGCACATGGTGGGATGCAGCGCTTAGCTTTGTTTGCGAACCTCCGGTGGTAGAAACAAAGGGAGCTCCCCCGCCGAGTTCGCGCGCCAACAGCTGAAACCGCCGCTGGCTCCTCCATCTCCGTCTGCTCCGGCTCCACCGATGTACTCTGCACCGCGAACCGTCTGGTAGCCAGCAGGACCCGGTCCGCCTCCTCCGCCAAACCCCGGTAATCACCGGTAGATAAACAAGGGGAATTGGCCAAAGTAGCCCTCACTTGCGACGGAAGCTGGCGCAGGAAAATGTGAGGGAAAAGGAAACCCCCGTCGTCTGAACCAAGTAGCGACAGCATTTTGTCCATCATGTTCACAGCCGTGCCGTCACCCAAACCCGGCAGCGATAGCAGTTTATCAGCCCTCTCAGTTGAAGTCAAAGTGTACCTTCGAAGCAGAAACTCTTTGAGGGCGCCATATTTGCCCACGTGTGGCGGGTCGCGCAGCAGCGGCATGGCTTTGCGGGTTGACTGCATATCCAGAGCCGACACGACCAAGAAGTACCTGGTTTCATCTGCGTTCACGCCTCGGAGGCGAAAGAGTGCCTCGATGTGCTGGAACCACGAAACCGGGTCACTCTGCCAGAACTCCGGGAGCTTAACACTCGCTGCGGGAGCAAAGTCGGCTGGGTTCGGCTGCAACAGCTGAGCAGACGTCGCGGCGGCGGGGTCCGAAGAAGAAACAACATCCTCGTTTGGTTCTGACATATTTCACGTCAGGTCACCAACTGTAGCGTGTGAAGAAGGAGAAACAAACTGATCTGCAAGCAGTTGCCTTTAATCCTTCGAGCGTCAGAACCAGTTACAGAATGAATGAACACACGAACACTTCTTCTTCTTCACCTGGTAAAACCTGGGGAGCACCTCGCTGGCTCCTCCTACTGGGTGAGAGAGAGATGAGGCCACATACCTCACCAACACACCACAGTGTAGACTTTATTTCATTTAATGAATTAAAAATACAATATGGCATTGACAATAAATACTTTTTAGAATATCAACAAATCAAGTCTATTGTAAAAACAAAATGTAAGCTTAATAGAGAATTGTTAGACACCAATATGCGTGTCAGAATTCATTAATCTTAAACAACCCAAATTGTTATCTAAAATATACAAAAATTGTCTAGAATCGATGACTCCATAACACTTCCTGTTGCAAAATGGGAGACAGATTTATCAGTCAACTTTGACCAAAACACCTGGTCTCAAATATGTTTAAAAACATTTAAAATGACTAGAATTTCTAATTTACAATTAATACAGTATAAAGTTCTCTATAGAGTACACTATACAGGTCAGCGAATGTTTAAGATGGGATTTACATCATCCAACAATTGCTCACAGTGCACAAGTAATATACCTGATGATTATATTCACGCACTCTGGTTCTGTTCACCCGTTCAGAGGTTCTGGGTACAGGTATGTGAAGACTTGTCTAAATGTTTGAAATGTAATATCCCACTCTCTCCATCTGTTTGCTTATTGGGTATCTTTGAAGATGTTATACTAGAAAAAAATACATCCTGTATGCTTTTCACTGCCTTATGCATCGCAAAGAAAACCATACTCCTAAATTGGAAAAATAAAAATAATCTTAGCATTAATCAGTATAAAAATCTTCTGTTAGATCATATTAGTCTTGAAACAGCATCTGCCGACACATCGGATCAATCTATTTGGCATTCTTTGATCGGCTCCGTTACGTAGTGAGGGTGGGGGGTCTGGGATCTGGCCTTGTGGGGCATTGGGGCTGGTGTGGGGAGGTTGGGGCATGGGACGCCGGGGGGTTGGGGCTGTTGGGCGGGGAGGACCCTGCTTTCGACCTGGGGAAGACCAGGGGGTTCTGGGGGATGTCTGCTGGGGGCGGCATGCGGGCCCTCGGGTGGTCGGTGGCGGCGGTCATGGGTCGCCGGTCGGTGACCCGGCTGTTCTGGGGTGTTTCGGGGTGGTTTGCTGGGAGCTTGGGATTCTGGAGGCGTGTCGTCCACGGGCTTGGGCCTGGTGGGTGTCGGGGGTCTTGGGCTCTGGCAGACGGGTCGCCGGGCTGTGGGCTGGCTCACGCTCTGGTGCCCGGCCCTGGCCGGGGGCCCTCGGCTCGCTGGTGGGCTGGGGGTTCATGTGCTGGGGGGTTGGGTGTCTGGGAGCGTGACTGATGGCCAATGGGAGGGGACAGGTCAACCCAGCTTGGGTGTCTAGTGTGTTATGTGTTCTGAAAGTTGTTAGTATAAAGCAGTGGTCCCCAAACTTTTTCCTGTGAGGGACACATAACTTTCCCTTCTCTGGTGGGGGGCCGGAGTCAGTTTTTAACAGGAAAAAGTGTGACGATTGCAGGAGTGCCTAAATCAGGGGTGCCCAACCTTTTTTGAACCAAGAGTTACTTTTGAAGTCGGCAGTTTGCCGAGAGCTACTCGTCCAGTCTCAGTATCAAAAAACAAAAATTTTCATCTCCCTACTCCTCACTTCTTTAAAGTAAATAAAACAGAACGTAATGTGTTGCTAGTTTTATTTAATTAAAGTATTTTATCAAAGTAAAAGGACGCAATATTTGAAAAGCACACCATATTTTTTAAAGAAACAAATAAACAATGAACTGAACAATATAAAACTCCCTCATTTACACTAACTATTTACAAAAAGTGACTTACAAAGTTCCCACCCTCATCTATGGTCATGAGCTTTGGGTTATGACCGAAAGAACAAGATCTCGGATACAAGCGGCTGAAATGAGTTTTCTCCGCAGGGTGGCTGGACTCTCCCTTAGAGATAGGGTGAGAAGCTCGGTCATCCGGGAGGGACTCGGAGTAGAGCCGCTGCTTCTCCACATCGAGAGGAGCCAGTTGAGGTGGCTCGGGCATCTGGTTAGGATGCCTCCTGGACGCCTCCCTGGTGAGGTGTTCCGGGCATGTCCCACCGGGAGGAGACCCAGAGGAAGACCCAGGACACGCTGGAGGGACTATGTTTCTCGGCTGGCCTGGGAACGCCTTGGGATTCCCCCGGAGGAGCTGCTCCAAGTGGCTGGGGAGAGGGAAGTCTGGGCCTCCCTACTTAGGCTGCTACCCC
The DNA here is from genome assembly GCA_038048925.1 of Garcialebias charrua. Classification (NCBI taxonomy): domain Eukaryota; kingdom Metazoa; phylum Chordata; class Actinopteri; order Cyprinodontiformes; family Rivulidae; genus Garcialebias; species Garcialebias charrua. The sequence goes on along the minus strand of JBBPBX010015493.1, from coordinate 10,519 downwards.
CGCGACCCGACCCCGGATAAGCGGAAGAAGATGGATGGATGGATGGACTTACAAAGGTGCAGATTTACAAATCTCCAACAACTATTTCAAACCTCAATAAAACCTAATTATCAAAACTCTGTGCAACAGGATGGTGTCATCTGGTGCAAGCTGTATAAAATAAATGTGTCTCTACCTTAGTGGCACTTCTGACGCTGAGAGGAGGAGGCCAGGGTCTCATAAGTTGCGAGGCGCAGGCAGGTCTCCAGATGATCATCAGTTATTGTGGATCTGTTTTTGGACTTGATGATTTTCATGTGTGAAAAAGCAGACTCACACAGGTAGGTAGATCCAAAAAGTGCTGTTAAGTTCAAAGCACATCTTCGAATGTAAGGATACTTTTCTTCTGAGAGCAGACTCCAAGACTATGTCTGTGAGAATACAAGATGAGGAGGGCTGAGGAAAGCGTTGCTGCGCATTGGAATATCGTCACTCCTCTCACCCCCCACCCCAGCTAGCTCCCTTTATGTGAAAGGGAGACAATTCAACTTACTCCTTCATCTTTAAAAACTGTGTTAGGATAGGCTAAGTACTTGGTGACCGTACAGTACTGTACATGTATTCATTTGTAAAAAAAAAAAATATATATATATATATATTTTTTTTTTTTTACTATTTTTCTGGGGGGCCGGACCAAAGGTGGGGGCGGGCCGGATGCGGGCCGTGGTTTGGGGAACACTGGTATAAAGGGTGGGTGTAGTATTTCTTCTGGGGTGGGGACTAAGTGGATGTCCTTGATGGTGGTCTGGGACTACGCATGGCCGGTGTGCTAGCCCTGGTTGGGGCCCGCTCTCGGTGCTTCCTGGCTCTGTCGGCGGTTGGGCGGGCGCTCTTGGCCGTGTCGTCCATGTGGGATTTTGTGTCCTCTTGGACGGCGGGCTGACTACGGTTCGTAGTGATCTGGGCGGCCCTGGTGGATGTGGGCTGTTGGTTGTGCTGTTGGCGGCCCTTGGGGCCGTGTCCCTCTCTGGTCTTTGGTTCAATGGCCTGGCGGCCGGAGAGGTGTTTTCTTTGCCTCGCTCCTGGGGTGGACCTTGGCGAACTGGGGGGGGGGTATCTAGGGTCAGCGGGGGAGCTGACTCGCTGCGGGAGCATTGTTCCTGCAGATATTTTCTCCCCATCCCTCACCACGCACCTCCGCCCTCCTCATCTCAAATTAATACATGTAGGGATTTTGGGACTCGGGTGTGCTGCAACGGTTTTACATCTCTGTTGTTCAGAACCACCTGGGACTCAATTTTATTATACACTTTAGACATTCACTCATAAACAACCTCATAAAATTCACATATAGGAATTGGGGTGAGTACTATGGTTATGGGTGTCGGGATGACATCACTCTCGCCCCACGTGCCTATGCTCACTCACAATTATGCATTTAGACAATAAGGGCCTGTGTAATGGTACATCCAGACCGAACAGCGTTTCAACTTCCAAAAAGCTCGTCACGCAAGTGGACGCACTTGGTGTCCAGACCTGAACGCGAAACTGCGGCGGGATGTGTGGGAGGAGCTTACCGGTATACCGAGTCCTCACTGCACTCCGCCAGGCGAGGAGCTTTTTATTTCTGTCTCTGTGGAGCAGACTTGACTGGTCGTGAAGGACTTGTCGCGAACACACAGCTACAATGAGTTTCTCTTCCATAGTACACGACCTCGCGGGTCTTTTCTGTGTCCCACAAACAATACGTCACATAGTTGCGCAATACCCCCGCCCCCTCGTTTCCGCGTCACATAGGGACTCTCCCCCTCTCTTCTCCCCCCGACTCTCCCTGATCAACCAATCAGGGAGAGTTGAACGGCGTTTGAAAGTTTGAACGGCGAAATCTTCAGCATGGTCAAGGCGTGCTTTGGAGGCTGATGCGGGTTCACGTGCACGGAAAAAGGCTTTCCAGCACGCTCAACACGCACGTGACGCCCGATGCCAAGACGCGGCTGGAAGCGCGTCCCCCATTGACTTTGCATGTAAGCTGGACGCTCCTGCCGTTGAAACGCTGTTAGGTGTGAATGCACCATTAGAGTTGGAGTGGAGGGGAAACTGGCACATGCCAGCCTTTGCTCCTTCTCTTCCCTTTTTAAATGCACTTTACAACAACACACACTAACAGCACATTTGGGGATGGGGGTGTGTATGTCGGGGTCTAGATTTGTTAATTTCAATTTTAGTATTTATGTATTTATTTATATAAATATATATAATAATAAATAAGAATAATAAACTTTATTTGTATAGCACCTTCCTACAATGCCTTGCATTGACCAAGGTGCTTAACAGGATAAAAAGATGAATAAACTGGAACAATAAATCAATGAAAATAGAATAAGAAACAACAGCAATAAAAGAAGGCAATGGAAATAAAAATGCTACATACTAAAATACCTAAAGTAATAAAAGTTACACACTGAAAGCTTTTTTGAACAAGTGGGTCTTCAGTCTGGTTTTGAACAGAGTCAGATCAGAGGTGGCACGCAGCTCAAGGGGGAGACTGTTCCAGGCTTTTGGGCCGGCAACAGAAAATGACCGGTCTCCCCATTGTTTGTACCTTGAGCGAGGCACCTCCAGCAGGTGTTGACTGGTAGATCGTAAATATATATTATAAATATATATATTATTTATTTATTTATATTTCTCTTACCCCCCTGGTTGCCTGGCGGACATTCTGGTGGTGGGCCGTCGGGGGTTGTCCTGGACTATAGGGTGGTTTGGGGCTTGGGGGTTCACCGTGGGCGGGGCTGGCATTTCGCTCTCCCTGGGGTTGCTTAGGCTCGGGTGTCTTGTGCTGTCGGCAGGGCGAGGGTTGGGCCGAATCTTGGATGTCGGCTACTCTCCACCCCAGAATGAATGGGCCTACCTCCTGGGTTTGGGTGTGGGCTGCCCCATCTAGTGGGAAGATACATGTCTTGGACCTAGGGGGTATAGAGGGTGCATCAGGATTATGAATGGAACGTGTCGTTATTGTTTGTCTTTGTGTGCGTGAGGATGAGGATGGGTCTGAGTGAGTGTGTCTGTGTATGAATGTCTAATTGTCAGGTTGGGATTTGGACTGCCCCCTCTCTGTTACATCTGAGGATACTTGGTGTCACGCTCCTACCACGTGGCCCCCTGGTGAGTGTCCTTCTGCCTGCGGGCGTGCTGGGGGCCCTTGTTGTCGCTTTCAGGGGTTGGGCACTTGGGCGTGGGTCGGCTCGGCTCGGCCTAGTGGCTACCTGGTGGGGTTCAGGTCCTCTGGTCCTATCGGGTCTGGGCCTGAGGGGGACCCGGAGGACCCAGGTTCGAACCCCAGTCACGGCATAACTTGTGATGTGTTTGAGTAGCACATCTCATCCCAACTGCTCCCCGGCGCACTTTCTATAGCTGCCCACTGCCACCTGGTGGTGATTGGGTTAAATGCAGAGTCAAATTTTGTCTTGTATGGGAACATACACAGATGACAAAAATATGACATTATTATTATTATTATGTATATGTAGATATCATATGCGGAACCTTATTCACTTATGCATCCTCACAACCACACACAAATGGATGCAGGGATGCATATGTAGATATCATATGCAGATATGTAGATGGATATGTGATATGAATGTATATGTATATATATATTTGTAGGTATGGGTATGTTTATTTATGGAAATCTACTGCAAGGTCATGAATATTATTAGTCTTTATGCATGTGTATTTTGTTGCTGTGTTTTGTCATGTGCTTTGCAGGATTGCGGACGGAGGTTGGGTGTGTTTGCCTTGTGCTCTTTTTGTGGATAATTGTTGTGTTTTGTTGTCTTAAGGGCGAGATACACTCGAGCGTCCTCACGATACGCCAATACGCAGCGTACGTACGCCCCGTACGCAGCGTAGCCCCGCGTAGCCCCTCAGGGCAAGTACGCGCAAAGGTATTTTTTTACTACGCATACGCGATCCGCGTGCGCGATACGCGGTGTCTGACCATAAACTTCCCGGCGCCGGACTGTTTTGTATGTTACACAAATGAAATAAATTCCCCTTCTTTATCGCTGATCGGGCCTTTTCTTTTGTTTTTTTGCCTAAAGTCAAGTAACCGCTTCTTCCTCCGTTCACTCGATGATTGAAATGAATGAATTCAGGTCCTACCTTGGTGCGCGATGTTTTAATATCCCCTGGTGGGCTGTGTGCTGCAGGAAAAGCGCTCCCTGTTATTATTTTTATTTCTGAGAGAACTTTTTATAACATATATAGTAGAAACAGCGCATCAGAACACCGCCGCGGTCTTCAGCGAGCTGCTCATGTTAAAGGTTTCACTTTCAACTAGGTTTCACATTCAGCTGACTGAGCGCTGTCAATCAATTCAGTAGGCGTGTCAGCAAGTGACCAATCAGCGTGCTCAGTTGTCCCCTTCGTGTGCAGCAGCTCATATTACAACAAGGAGAACGTCTGAGCTGAAGTCAGCTGAAGTGAAGCAGCCGCTCCGTATACGCGCGTATACGCGCGTATACGCGCGTATACGGAGTCTGCTTCACTGTATCTCGGCCTTTACTCTCTATCTTTCCTTTCTCTCTTTAAAAAAACAAAAACAAAAAAACAGTAATTACAGATGCGAACCTGGGAAAAAAAATAATTCATTATTAATGGTCGGCGATGTGCATCTGAATAAACCGGGCAGAAGATTCGGAGCTGAGGTGTGTTTGTCATTTCATGGCCATAAAAGAACATTTAAACCCATTTCTGCCTGCATTCTTCTGAATTACTGAGACATGCTCTGACACACGTGTCTTCACCTGTTGTCGGGGACGCGCGGCTGAAGGAAAGCGGCATGAGGTTCAGAGCTGCAGGTGTTTGTCATTACATGGCTGTAAAATCAAATGTAAACCCTGTTTCTGCCTGCATTCTTCTGAATTACAGCTCTGACACATGTCTGCTTTGGGATCTCACCTGTTCGGGTCGTCGGTTGCGCGCGTCCGCTGAGTGCAGCGGCAGAATGAACATCCATTTGGCTTTTTTTTTTCATTTATTTATCCAGGTAGTCTCATTGAGCCACGAGAACTCATTTTCAAGAGAGACCAGTTTTTTTAGGGAGCAGATGGTGGGGGTTAAGGGCCTTGCTCAGGGGCCCAGAGTGGGGCGAATGAGGGTGGAGGCAGGTGTGGGTGTTTCACCTTTCCACCCACATTTTTTGATGTTGTCGGTACCGGGGCTTGAACCGGTGATCTTCCAATCACAGGCCCACCGTCTCTAACCACTGCACCACCACTACCCCTAATGGATCGCTTCTTGGATGTGCAGTCCCATATGAAGCTTAACTAAACTTTTTACCTCTATCAAAGCCAGTCAGCTCATGGTGAAATGGCCGTGTGCAGCAGGTGGATGTATGGCAGGCCATGTGATCTTATAATTGGATCGTGGCTGATCCTGACCTAAGTAAAAGCCTGAGATTGGCCCAGCCCACCCATTAATCACATTATAACGGGTCGGTCCGGGCCAGGTTTAAGGTTTGGGTTAGAAATGACAGCTCTACAGCAGTGGGTGTATGCTGAGTTCGATGGACATGGACATGTCCCATATTACTTCCAATGATAGATAATGGATTCAGAAGAACTCCTTGGGATGTGTAAAGCCTTGGAAATAATTTGTTTTCATCTTCTGACTTGTATAATTCGATCTTATTTTTTCTGGGTCTGTTTAAAGGGCTGAATATTTATTCAATCACCTATTTTACATAGCTTTTTTTTAATTTAATGGGCATTATTGTATAAATATAATGTAACTTTGTAATTGAAAAGGGTTCTTGTTAATTTTGTTAGAAACCATCAATATAAAACATCTAAGGGGTGATTACCGGTACTTTTTATTATCACTGCACTCTGAGGACCAACAGTTTGTGTTGAAAATGTTTACATCCAAACTAGCAGGCCATGTATGTTTCTTTAAGGAATGATGCTTTTATTTTTCATGTCTTGTAAAATCAAAGTGTCCTATTAGCTGATCACTGAGGTCAAAGCAGCAAAGAAAAACAGGTGCCAGCCCTTACATTAGCGTATCATCTATAAACAAAATGAAGTTGTGAAAGCAAACAGGTTCATGAACACAACACAAGGGAACTGAGAAAACACTTATGGTGTTATACCCATAATTTCATCAGCAGGGTTAGAACATGATACCAGAACTATCCTTCCGGAGAACTAAGTAAACTCACAGCATTGATACCTGAAGGTCATACATAGAACATCCGTTTACAACCTGTCCCATGGATTGAGTATGTATTTAGTTTTATGTTTGATTCTGCACCGAGAAAGTTGACAGTTCACACAAATGGAGTAAATTATTTACTGAAGCATCTGTGATCCAAATGCCTGAAAAAAAAGAACTGTCATTTTGCATTGAAGTTCCAGCCCTCATCAACTCAAACTTTGTTCTGTTGACAGCTCAAAGGCCTCAAAGTAATTGACATATGATGACCGTAAATCTATCATACAAAAACAAACAGTGTGCTTTATTCATGTCTGAATGTTTGAAATTTATTTGACCTTTATATTCCAGCATGTAAACAATGCAACCCAGGTCTTGCATGTGTTTATACACATAATCTGTTTGATTGTTGATTAAAACCACTGCATCATTAGTGACACTTGGATCATTTAAGATTTGACACGTGTCCAGGTGGCATGAGTTAGCAAAATGTCCCTGCTTTAACAGCATCAAAAGCAATTGTTTTAGCTTGGTTGGTTGAATTGTTCTCAGTATTTCTGAATCCTTTCTCGGGGCAACATAGAAAACTGGTTAATCTATGTTCAAAGTTTAGTCACATTCTCTGTAATCAATTCACAAATTCTGGGTCGTCCTTTTCATACCTTGTTTAATGCACTGAATAGAAACATTCATATACAGGTAATCCCCGACTTACGAGGGGTCGACTTACGAGGTTCCAGATTTACGAGGTTATCATAATAAAAATATGAAGAATTTTTTTTGTGTGTGTTCTTAACTGTGTTCTTAATGTTCTTAATTTCATATGTACAGCACTTTGTTGGAGCTGTGGTTGTTTTAAATGGCTTAATAAATAAAGTATAATTATTATTATTACAATGTTAAGCGTATTTGAGCAACTTCCAGTCGTTTATGGAAATGCGTCCGTGTCCGCAATTTTACGGTTCCCAAGTGCGGTCAAGGGAGGTCTGCGAGTATTGGCAGCTTGGAGGAACGTGGGTCCGATCAGAGGTTGCCTCATACGGATAAATTAGCTGGAAACACTCGCTGAACTCTGTGGATGTCTCAGGCCTGGAGCAGCAGCCACGATCGCTCCGCCGATCGCTCCCACCGTGCCACACGACAACAGCAGCTCTAAGGCTAACATGCTAAAGCGGACCCCTGTGTCTGCCATTTTTACGGTCCCCAAGTTCGGTCAAGGGAGGTCCGCGAGTATCGGCAGCTTCCAGCTGGCTTTGGAAGACCGTGTGCCCCATCAGAGGTTGCCTCATACGGATAAATTAGCTGGAAACACTCGCTGAAGTCTGTGGATGTCTCAGGTCTGGAGCAGCAGCCGCGATCGCTCCACCGATCACTCCCAACGCGCCTTGCCACACCAGTAGCTCATGGTATGAGCTAAGGCTAACATGCTAAAGCAGACCCCCACTGGAGAGACCGAACCGACGGGCGGCGGCCGGGAGCTTGCCTCGATGTCCGCCTAGCAGCCTAAGATGTCGGATGGACACCCAGCTAACGTGGAGAAGCAGCTCCGACAGCCTTTTTTGGATGTGCTACACGCTAACGAGCGCTAACGAGTGCAGGCCTAATGGCGAGGGCTAACAACAGCTAACGTGGGCAGCTTGATCAGCTCAAAGTAAGAAATTATATTTTTATTTATGTGTTATGTACCTGTACAGTACTGTTTTTTTGTGTAAAAATTATATAGCTATGTTAGGATAGGCGAAGCGCTTGGTAACTTCATTACCTACATGTACGTGTTCAGTGGCGGCTCGTGTGTTATATAAAGGTAGTCCCCGATTTACGAGATTTTCGTCTTACGAGATAGTCGTTGTAACGGAACTCGCTCGTAAATCAGGGATTACCTGTATGTATATATATATATATATATATATATATATAT
>JBBPBX010015492.1:31731-49373 GCA_038048925.1 Garcialebias charrua | reverse complement strand
ACAGATGACGAAAGCAATGCAAGGAGGAACCAAAACTTCACATACTGTGTTGCTCCATTTGACCACTAGATGTCTGTCTTTATCAGCATAAGATAAGAGCTTTAAATAATTTATCTTCATTCATTCAACCAACCTCTTATTTTTTTATTTAATTTTGAACTCATTGGTTTGGAAGGAAGCTCAAGCTGACATATTTTTATTTTATTTTTTAAATAATTTCTGCCTCTGACTCCAATCATTTATGATGTTCAAAAAAGCTTTCAGTGTGTAACTTTTATAAATTTGGTATAGTATGTAGCATTTTTATTTGTTTCCATTCATTCACCGATTTATTGTACCGGTTTTTATATTTTCTGTCCTGTTAAGCACCTTGGTCAATGCAAGGCATTGTAGGAAGGTGCTATACAAATAAAGTTTATTGTTTATTATTTAATGATTTATTTTTAAGCCACAAAATGAAAAAGCTGTGAATTTGTGCTTGTTAATTTCTGTGCACATGTCATGTGCATGCATGAAAACCTTGATTTTCTTTGGAAAGAAATAAAGAAGAAATAAAAAAACATTTCCAGACACTATTTTACTGTATTACTGAAAAAACACATCTACTCAAAAATTGTGGTGGCCATGAGTAAATAAACACAATGTGATTAAACAAATATATAAAAATATAAAAAGTATATACACAACAAAATGCCTATAAAACATAAGCTGGTGAAAATTCTCAGTCGTCCAGGACATGATAAAATCAAAAAAGGCGTTCAATACAAGATCAACTGGACTTTATTTGTTGCAGAAAACGTTCAGAATGGCAGCTGTGAGACTGAAGTTTTATGCGTTTTATTAGTATAAAACTTCTTCTCAGTCTCACAGCTGCCATTCTGGATTGAAAAAGCCTTTTGGATAAAGGGTGAAACGTTTTCTGCAACAAATAAAGTCCAGTTGATCTTGTATTGAACGCCTTTTTTGATTATAAAACATGAGAAATAGAAAAAAAAATGTTTTTAGTCACTTAGTGTAACAGTTTTATTCCCTGCCCTTCCTCAACTTCAGGCTACTCTGACTGTTCTTCTGTGCTCATCTCCTCCATGTGATGCTGGTTGCCTCTCATAAAAATCAACACTTCAAAATTGGTGTCAGACAAGCTGGCTCTCTTGGCCCTCAAAATGTCCTTTCCCATCGAGAACAGGCGTTCAACTGCTGCACTGGAGGGGATGGGTGTGTTATATTTGGTGAACAGATCGATGAGTACCTGCTCACCCAAAAAGGCAGCATCGGTCAACACCACGTTTAAATCTCAAATACACGGGTGTGTCGCCACGGCATTTATACATGATGAAAGTAACCCAAATACATAAAACTAACGACTCGCCGTCGAATGGTCGACACAAAACGCACAATAAAATCCTTCGGCCACGTTAATTTGGCTTGAAACAGCTGGGTTTTCTAAGGATTTCCATTAGTAACCCACAACCAACCGGCAGACACAGTTAGCGTCTATAGGTACTCAACAGATTTAATGAAAAGTAATAAAAATACATGAAAATAACGACTCACCGTCGCGTGGTATACACAGAACACAAAATAGAATCCTCCGGCCGCGTTAATTTGGCTTGAAACAGCTGGGTTTTCTAAGGATTTGTCCAAGTACCCAGCACAAACAGCTAGCCACGGAATTAGCCTCTGAGTTCACCTCTAACCCGGAAGCTGTCGAGATGGAATAGTCCATTTTTAGTAGGGGGATAATGAAATCAACCGTTTTTTAAATTGCTTATTTAATGATTGTTTTCATCGTAACTATAATTATTTTTATGTTAAATGTAGATTAACAAGCAGGATCAATGTTAGGAATTAGGTGACTGGCCGGGGCGCGGCGGGGCCGGGGCCTCATGCTGATGGGATCCCCAGGCATTTACCTACATGGTAGATCCCCCCCTCTGCTCCCTCCCCCCTCCAACCCTCCCTCACCCTCAAACCCTCCTCCTCTCTGCTGTTTACGGTAGGGAAAAAGGTAAAACAAGCAGCATTATGAGCTTGTAAATAAGTTTATTGGTTTTTACTGATAGATAATTAGTTATTAGCGGTACTGCATTTTAAATAAAAATAGCAGAAATCCGCTTATGAATTATAAAAGTTAGTCAATTCACAAAAACGCTGACAAAAAGTTTAGGTCCACTGTAAGCGGAATAGCGATTTAGTGCTCCCTAGCGTTCATTTGCCCACCTTTGTTTCAATGTATTGAGAGCTAGCTTTCACTAGCCTTAGCTTAACAGGCCTGGGGCCTGTGTGCCAGAAGTGACTGCTTCGTTTGTAGATAATGATACATTTAACAAATGTTCTCATGTCGGTTCTGGAGGAGAGGTTCTGATCTGAAAGCTCGACTCTGTGCTTTTGAAAAAACATGAACTAGCCAGGTGCCCGTTAGCCTGGCCCTCGCCTTCCTGCACAGCTCCGCTCAATTCTCATTTCCCTTCACTGCACAGTCTGGGATTCCTCCCATAGACAACGATTTCTCCGGCCGATTTTTGACCGGACCAATCAGAGAGCAGAAGGCGGAGTTTTGAACGACGTCGACTGACGTCGTCATTCAAAATGGCTGCCGCCACGAAGGAATTTTCAATAAAACAAGGTAAAAAACTATTATTTCTCTGCTGAGAAAAATATATTTCTTAGCTGACGTTATATCAGAAGTGTTCCTGAGCAATCAGAGAGCAGAAGGCGGAGTTTTGAACGATGTCGACTGACGTCGTCATTCAAAATGGCTGCCGCCACGAAGGAATTTTCAACAAAACAAGGTAAAAAACTATTATTTCTCTGCTGATAAAAAATATATTTCTTAGCTGACGTTATATCAGAAGTGTTCCTGAGCTTAACAGTTCCTAAATCAATTCACGAAATGGTCAAATCTGCTGGATTTAAATAGTTTCGGTTTGACATTTTCCAAACAGCCTCGGGTGCGCTACGAAAATAAATGATAAAAAATCGAATTTTATCTCAAATGTTTCATCTAGGCCAACAGTCAGTAAATTAGAGCCATATAATTACACACTGGTAGCAGAAAAAATATCCACCGAGTGGTTTCTGAGCTATTTATCTGATAGCCTGGACCTCGCCAGGCTAAACTAACAAAACTCCGCCTTCTGTTCTCTGATTGGTCCATTCAAAAATCTCCAGGAGAAATCGTTTTCAATGGGAGGAATGCCAGACCCTAGTCCAAAGCGAAGTGAAGGACAAGGGTCTGGTTTCAACCAGGCTAGGTGCCCGTAGGCTGCACAGAGCTAATGCTAAGGGAGCTAGCCTAGCTCACATTAGAAACAACATGGCTGCCGAGAACAGCATGCCCCCTGCGTGTTGGCAGATTAATTTAAATAAAAACGGTCCAGTGGTTTAGTTATCATTAGTTCTAAAAACTCATAAATAATACATAAATTAAACAATATAACTAGGGTAAGTGAGTAATCTTTAAACTAATGAACAATTCTGCAAGTTTTTTTTTATCATGCAGCTGCAAGTTAATTATATTACAGCACAATAGCACAGTGGACATGTGTTATTATGTAGAAAATTTGATAGCACCCTTACCTGTCTAATCCTTTGATATAGGAGGGGATATATTTTTTGACAAGGCCAACATTTCTAAAAATCCTATTTTTTTTCCCAGTGGTCTAAGTAATATCCCAATTTTCTGAGATACTGAATTTAGTTATTTTTTTAATTAAATTAATTCATTTTAAAATATAACACAAAAAATCAATCACAAATGTTAGTATACAATATTTAGAAATAAAATGAAGGGTGGCATGAAGAACAAATCTTATTGTATCTGCCCCCTTTTACTATCCGTCATCAACAATTAACATAATAAAAATAACTCATAATCGTAATCATCAATTTACAACTAACACACAAAACAATTTATATATATCCCTGTAATAAATTTGTTTTGATTAATTTCTTAAATAAATAATGAAGCAACATTTTTAATTTCAGTATCCAAAACATTCCACAAACCAATTCCTTGAATAGAGGTTGACCGACCCCTCGAACTGGTTCTGTATTTAGGTTTAACAGGTTTTCATTAGTTATCAGTTATAACCATCAACATTAAAAGAAATAAACATTTGAAATATATCAGTCTGTGTGTAATGAATTAATATAATAGCTTATACAAGTTTCACTGTTTGAATGGATTTACCGAAATAAAACTATTAGAAAAGGACATTAAATAATAAAGTCAAACTGTTATAAAGCATTTGATTCTGATAATCTCTTTCATTCTTTTTAGGATGAGCCAGAGCTGATGGAGATGCTGCTGTGGGACTTGTTACCATCAGTAATTTCTACACAGTTCACATCGTGGACTTTCCTCGTGGATGGACAAGTGTCCACTCGGTCCTGCCTCTGTTGTCCTGCCTGCTGCCTAGCTTCACTGCTGTCCCATCAGTTTGTCAACATCAACAGTGAGTAGAAGTTGTTCTCTGTCTGTTTTTCATGTTGTCTTTGCAGTTCATTGTCCAGCTGAAAGTGCACATGTTCATTTTTGTGTTGCTGTAATTTCTACATAGCTCACATCGTGGACTTTCTTCATGGATGGACGTCTGTCCTGCCTGCCTCTGTCGTCCTGGACGTCTGTCCTGCCTGCCTCTGTCGTCCTGGACGTCTGTCCTGCCTGCCTCTGTCGTCCTGGACATCTGTCCTGCCTGCCTCTGTCGTCCTGGACGTCTGTCCTGCCTGCCTCTGTCGTCCTGGACGTCTGTCCTGCCTGCCTCTGTCGTCCTGGACGTCTGTCCTGCCTGCCTCTGTCGTCCTGGACGTCTGTCCTGCCTGCCTCTGTCGTCCTGGACGTCTGTCCTGCCTGCCTCTGTCATCCTGGACATCTGTCCTGCCTGCGTCTGTCATCCTGGACGTCAGTCCTGCCTGCTGCCTAGCTTCGCTGCTGTCCCATCAGTTTGTCAACATCAACAGTGCGTAGAAGTTGTTCTCTATCTGTTTTTCATGTTGTCTTTGCAGTTCATTGTCCAGCTGAAAGTGCACATGTTCATTTTTGTGTTGCTGTAATTTCTACATAGCTCACATCGTGGACTTTCCTCGTGGATGGACAAGTGTCCACTCTGTCCTACCTCTGTTGTCCTGCCTGCTGCCTAGCTTCACTGCTGTCCCATCAGTTTGTCAACATCAACAGTGAGTAGAAGTTGTTCTCTATCTGTTTTTCCTGTTGTCTTTGCAGTTCATTGTCCAGCTGACAGTGCACATGTTCATTTTTGTGTTGCTGTAATTTCTACACAGCTCACATCATGGACTTTCCTCGTGGATGGACAAGTGTCCACTCTGTCCTGCCTCTGTTGTCCTGCCTGCTGCCTAGCTTCGCTGCTGTCCCATCAGTTTGTCAACATCAACAGTGAGTAGAAGTTGTTCTCTGTCTGTTTTTCATGTTGTCTTTGCAGTTCATTGTCCAGCTGAAAGTGCACATGTTCATTTTTGTGTTGCTGTAATTTCTACATAGCTCACATCGTGGACTTTCTTCATGGATGGACGTCTGTCCTGCCTGCCTCTGTCATCCTGGACATCTGTCCTGCCTGCGTCTGTCATCCTGGACGTCAGTCCTGCCTGTCTCTGGTGTCCTGCCAGCTGCCTCCATCCATCACCTGTGTGTCAACACCTTCTGCCTCTATGACTGCTGCAAAAGCAAAAAAACACTTTTTCTGATGGACAGAACTGCTCACATCAGGACCACACACCTGAACTCACACCTGGCCTAAAATGCTCCCATCATTCATTGTTGAGCACTGGCTAAGCAGTTCCATCTGATCCAGGTTTGAACTTGAGAAAAACATCAGTGTCTACCTACACTTCAGTCAAAGTAAGGGAATTTTGTTTCCTATTTCTGCTGCTTCTAGCTTTTTTAGAGTTCATGGACTTCTTTTTCATGCACATGGACTGCACACCAAGGCACTGGTTTCAAAAACATGATGGTTGCAACATGTTTCTGATGGATGTGATTTTATGCTGATTTGGTGCTGATTCATGTCAATAGCTGCTGCTCTGATGGATGGATGGATGGATGGATGGATGGATGTGAGTTGCTGCTGTTTGATGTTAACAGCTGCTGCTCTTTGAGAAGTGTCCAGCCGAAACCAGCTGCTCACATGATCAAGGAGGACCATTAGCAGCTGGTTTCGGCTGTCATCAGCCAACTGGTTGATCCACTGTGAGAGGGTGCTATTTATAAGACTGAGCTGAATACAGCAGCTCAGACTGAGGAAGTCTTTCGGACGAAAGACGAAACGTTTCTACAATTTTTTTGCTTTTTTTTTTGTTTTTTGAATGTCCAGAGGACCAGACTTAGCTTTTTTAGATTTTTCTACCTGGATTATTGAGCATGCATCAGGGTACTGTGCAGTATTTTATGTGTTTTTTGATAATCGTTTGGGGTACTGTGTTAGCTAGCCGCTTGGAAATAAAGTAATGTACATGTTTATGGTACAGTATGTATACGCTTGTTTTGTCTCATGTCGACAACAAACTAATAAAAATTGAGTTTTGTTACCTTTAAAAATGTCTCATCTTGTACTTAAATTTTTGAGCTCTGTTAACTAACTTTCCTGGGTTATAAAAGTGAAAACTTTAAAGTCTTGTTAAATGAAAAAAAGGGGCTTCGTTTTGTCCTGGTATAGAGTAGGGAGAACAGTACAGCATGGTTTGTGGATAACAGACGAGATGAAGTACCCAGAGAACCCATGCATGTACACGGAGAACATGCAGAAAGACATCTGGCTGGGATTTTAACACCTGAAACAGTGCTACCAACTGCGCCATTGTGCAGCCTCAAAACTGTAAATTTACTCAGAACCCAATTTTAGGTCTTTTGCAGCTTCACAATAAATTATTTTCATGTGTTCAATGTTAAACTGGTTAGATGTATGGAGTCTTTTTGGAGCTGGTATACAAGTTTTTAGCTACTTCTCTCAATTCATGATAAATAAAGGTTCTGGACCAAATTAGTCCGCCTCCGATATGAGTATCATAAACGGGTCCAAAACGGATCCGGTCTGGATGAAGCGTTCCATGAACGGATCCAAAACGGATCCGAGCCGGATGAAGCATTCCATGAACGGGTCCAAAACGGATCCGGGCCGGATGAAGCATTCCATGAACGGGTCCAAAACGGATCCGGGCCGGATGAAGCATTCCATGAACGGGTCCAAAACGGATCCGGGCCGGATGAAGCATTCCATGAACGGGTCCAAAACGGATCCGGGCCGGATGAAGCATTCCATGAACGGGTCCAAAACGGATCCGGGCCGGATGAAACATTCCATGAACGGGTCCAAAACGGATCCGGGCCGGATGTACCCAAAAACCCTCTTTAATGAGTGGATCCGGATAGGGTCCGGGCCATATCCGATCTGGATCTGTGATCCGGATCCGAATCGGATCCGATCAGGTGTGCAAGTGGACTCCGATCCGGATCCGTTTTAAGCATCCGTTTCGGATCCTACTGTAGATCCGGAACGGATCCGGTCCGGAATCCGTTTGCTATCTGGGCAGGCTCTTGGGAATAATGCCACTTTGTCTGCATCTAATGCCCCTTTTCCACCGCTCGGCTTGGGTCGGATCAGATCAGCTCAGATCGGCTCAATTCGGGTCGGGTCACATCTAGTTCTGTTTCCACAGCTTTTTTGTACCCCTTCTGTGCAGATTTTTTTTTTTTTACTAACAGAATGTAATCACAAGATGTTCATGTACAAACAGTAACCTGTTGGAGTTATTTTAAATAAAATTCGATTTTTTATCATTTATTTTCTGAGGTTTGGAAGAAGTCAAAACAAAACAATTTAAATGCAGCAGATTTGACCACTACGTGACATTATTAAGGAGCTGTTCAGCTCAGGAACACTCCTGCTAAACAGTCAGCTATGAAATGTATTTTTACATCTGTTTATTTAGCTACATTTTAATGAAATATAACCTCCCGACTCGCGCGCGCGTGTGCACGTGACAATCCTACAGATTTGACCACTACGTGACATTATTAAGGAGCTGTTCAGCTCAGGAGCACTTGTGCTAAACAGTCAGCTATGAAATATATTTTTATATCTGTTTTTTTTGGCAAAATTTTAAGGAAATACAGCCGCGCGCGGCGATCCTAGTTTTTAAAATCCTGCAGTTTTGAGCACTACGTGAATTTATTAATGATACGTTCAGCTGAAGACCCATCTTTGCTATAATTTTAAAAACAAATAATAGTTTTTACCGTGTTAATCTAGTACTTCCGTGTTCGCTCCCTCGCTTCAGTGAAAGCAGCTTCAGTCCACACACATTCCTCCTCCCGGCGCGCATCAGCGCGGGTAGTCACTGCTCAGAAACCACACCAGATATCTGGCGCGGCGCAGCTCGGAATATCCGGTGGAGATGGCGTAAAGTGGGTGTCTGCGACTCACATATTACGCAATAACCGACCCGAGCTGACCGGTGGAAAAGGGGCATAAGGTTGAATCACAAGTGGTTCCTGTAGTCTGCCCTCTTCCTAGCTGTTTTCTCAAACTCTCTAACAAGTTTGAGGCAATCCTGGCCAAAGTGGTTCAAAATACCCTGATGCATGCTCAATAATCCAGGAGTTCCTTATAAGTCAAAAGTCAAGTCAAAGTCAACTTTATTGTCGAAACTGCAATATGTACACATACACAGGATTGAAATTGCATTTCTCTCTGTCCCTCGGTGCAACAGTAAACATTTAAACACTAAAACATTAAAACATTTAATAGACATAAGCATAAAATGAAATAATAAAAGTGTAATACTGTCCTGAGTTTTTTGCATAGTTGTATAAAAGTGTAAAAAGTATATCTAAATAAAATGAAAGTTCTGGCATTGACATTTGTAATAGAGTGACAAAGCAGCATATGAAGTTTATGTACACAGTATATGTATGAGGTAGTTGATATTGTAAGGCCTTTAATGTGAAACAAATCATCAACCTCAAAGACTCTTGACCAATTACCTAAGATCAACTACAAAGTAAGATTATACAAAGTAGTTCACATCATTTGAGTATGAGAGGGGATTACAAAATAATTAATAATGAGTCAAAGAGCAGCTTAATAGGTCAGAACGACTCTAGAGAAATCTAATGACTTGATAATGTACTAAGTTACTAATTTAATAAAGACTTTCTCAGTCTGTGAGATTATGTAGGTTGGTGCTTATTATGTGTCACATATTCAGTCGAAAGAGATGACAGCTAATATGTGCCTGATTGATTGGACAGGGACAAGAACGAGGAAGTGTGTTGGGGACTGATTGGACAAAAATGGGGAATAGGAGGGACTTCAGAGAGTCTGCCTCTTTTCCACTGTTACGATACGGATCAGATCAGCTCGTGTGTGGTTGCGTTTCCATTTACACTTCTGGACCGGTTCTGTAGGCGGGGTCCAGAATCCAACTCGTCTTACCATTTGGTGACCAGTGGCGGATCTACCATTCAGGCGAATGAGGCCGTTGCCTAGGGCCGCCAATCAGCAGGGGCCGCCAATCAGCAGGGGCCGCCAATCAGCAGGGGCCCCAGCCGTCACCTACATCCCTAACATTGCTCCTGCTTGTTAATGTACGTTTAACATAAAAATAATTATAGTTACGATGAAAACTATCTTTAAAAACGCAACAGAAAAAACGGTTGAGTTCTGTACCCCCCTACTAAAATGGACTATTCCGTCATGCGTCATGACGTCACCCACTAATCCAGGAAGTGCTGTATGCTCGCTGCTGTTTGAGTGAGAAGGAAGCGGGAGACAGGAGACAGAAAAGCGGAGCTGAAAAACGTAAAAAGCGTCAAAAAACAATAACGTATGTTTCTTCACTACCGAAAGTGACAACCTTTTTTAATGGGTCGAATTCTAAAACTTCATCAACTGCTAATGACGGTCACGAGCGGCAGCGGCCCATTTAAAAGTGTGGCGGAACCGCCGCCGGACATCAGGATCCAGGAGGAAGTCAATGGCGCCGAGGCAGTGACTCAAGATGAAGATAAAGACGAGGATTCACAGCAAGATGATGAGGTACGAGTTTTAGAAATTATTTTGTAGGTTGGGTAAAAGAAATCCTAACAGTAATCAGCTGAGACAACCACTATTTTCACGTTTTCTTTCTGTATCAAAATATTAAAAGATATTCGACCTAAATCTTCTGACTTAAATAGGAGAGAGGGGATTATATATTTTACCTACTTTAGCTCTCTGCCCTGCTTGCTTAGTATACAGTATTATTAAATTATTCGGACTTTACATTGAATAGAATAGATCTAAAATATTCCACAGTTATCTATAAAAAAAATTCTCAACCATTTTACAAAATATTTGACTGTTAAAACTTCATCAGACTATCATTGTTTTGTTATTTGGTCCATAGTCCCTCCATTAAATACATTATAAAGCACAACTTATAGCTTTCAGAGTAATGCAAAAATGTGTTTTTTAAAGTCCAACACCCACCATGTTTTCAAATTGCATCGCCATTAATATTTATTAGTTTATTTAAAAATAATACAGGAGCGTTTACTTATATTGTGGAGAAATAACGCTAAATGTGTTATTTCATGATTTATAGCAGATTTTAGCATGCAGCTCCGGGAAAATCTGCCCCTCTCCATATATGGGCATTCACTTGGGCATTCACGTCACCAAAGTGACGCCTTGGAGTTACAGGCGAGCGAGGAAAAGAAAAAGGAAGCATTTTTAAATATTCCCTAAAGCTGCCTGTGTTGATTAATCCTGCTGTCGCTCACTCATGTCTATCATATTCTGAGCGAGCATCCACTTAGACATACTAGTTTAATTCGTTTGATCGCGACAAATTCATTCATTTCCGCATCGGCTTTTTATTCTCTCCCCGTGATCAGAAAGGCAGCCAGCCGCGCAGCTGAGCTCTGCGCGCGTGCTCCCCGACCCGTGCTCCCCGCAACAAGGCTGACGAGAGATAAGAGCAGATACATACACTCGAGGGAACAAATTACACCGGCACGAGGAACTTCAAAGGTGACCAGCGGAAGAGGAGCCAGAGACGCGCGCGGCTCGCGGCTCGCTCCTCTGGGCAGAATGAATGAGAGCAGCAACGGTCAGCAGTGGTGTTATAAAATAAATAATAAATAAAATCAGAGCGCTGGTCCATATACACACAAATGCACCAGGAAATATGCAGGAAATATGCAGTTTTAACTCCCACTCTCTCTCATAAACCTCCATGGAAACTCACTCCTACCTTCTGCCTTCTGGGTGGAGATCGATGTAACAAAAGTCACATGACCCTTCGGGACTCTTCGGCCAGGTTTCCGGATTCATTCGGGAGTGGTTTTTTATTTATTTATTTTTTTTAACCCTCGCCTGGCCCAAATGCAAAAATGAAAATAGACCTAATAATAAATTACAGTAATTGTCCAATATGGTGAATTGTTAGTGTCATGGTGGGTGTTGTCCTTTAATAATGACAGGTTTGCTTTGGACAGAAATGCCACTGTTAGTTTAAAACAACAGAATCAAAAGGCTAGGATTGCTAAATTA
The DNA here is from genome assembly GCA_038048925.1 of Garcialebias charrua. NCBI lineage: Eukaryota > Metazoa > Chordata > Actinopteri > Cyprinodontiformes > Rivulidae > Garcialebias > Garcialebias charrua. Next base: position 37,824 of record JBBPBX010015492.1, on the reverse strand, counting down.
AAATGTTATCTAAAATGTAAAAATTGATATAAATGAAAAGTGACATTCCCTGATGCATGCTCAATAATCCAGGTGGAAAAATCTGTGACATTATTTGAGTCATTTAGTTTACAGTACGTCTTACAGTCTGTGTAAGTTTTAAGGTTTAAAAAGAAGTCAAAACTTTCAGTCTTAATTATGGAAACTTGGATAAATGAGAGCCTTCACATGTGTTAAATGTAATAATGTCTTATTTTTTCTTTTATTTCCTCCAACACTAACATATTTGTTGTTTTTTTCAGATGCAGTCTTTAAACATGCATCATTAAAGACCAGAAACAAGACAGAAGACAACTTTCATAGAAGTCCAGCTGAATAATCAAGGTAATTCATGATCACTTAATGCTGTAAAAAGTGTCTCATGCCTGGACATCTTGCTGTTCATATCGAGCCAGTGTGTGAATTCATCTCAAAGTACCACATCTCAACTACACACACTCACTTTTTCACATTGATCTAACAACTGTTCCCTGTTACAGAATATGTAATATAACGTTAAAAGAATTAAAGTTGTGAAAATCTTATAATTTAGGAAAATATATTTCTACTGTATTGCTCACATCTACCCTCTCTATTTGTTTGTGTTTATTTAGTGTTGTTGAATTTTGGTGTAAGACTTGATTTAGAGCCTTTTATTGCAATAATAAAACATCCATCCATCCATTTTCTTCCTCTTATCCGGGGTCGGGTCGCGGGGGTAGCAGCCTAAGTAGGGAGGCCCAGACTTCCCTCTCCCCAGCCACTTGGAGCAGCTCCTCTGGGGGAATCCCAAGGCGTTCCCAGGCCAGCCGAGAAACATAGTCCCTCCAGCGTGTCCTGGGTCTTCCTCTGGGTCTCCTCCCGGTGGGACATGCCCGGAACACCTCACCAGGGAGGCGTCCAGGAGGCATCCTAACCAGATGCCCGAGCCACCTCAACTGGCTCCTCTCGATGTGGAGAAGCAGCGGCTCTACTCCGAGTCCCTCCCGGATGACTGAGCTTCTCACCCTATCTCTAAGGGAGAGTCCAGACACCCTGCGGAGAAAACTCATTTCAGCCGCTTGTATCCGAGATCTCGTTCTTTCGGTCACAACCCAAAGCTCATGACCATAGATGAGGGTGGGAACGTAGATCGATCGGTAAATTGAGAGCTTTGCCTTTTGACTCAGCTCTCTCTTCACCACGACAGACCGGTACAGCACCCGCTTCACTGCGGACGCTGCACCTATCCGCCTATCGATCTCACGCTCCAGTTTTCCCTCATTCGTGAACAAGACCCCGAGATAATAATAAAACATGTTTTGCAAAAAGACTTTAAAGGATAGTTGTACCTTATTAAAGTAGAGAAAAAAACCCAGTTGTTTTTATTGTCTAGTTCCCAGTATTAGACTATGAACATGAAAATCTTTGACCTTCAGGGCAGGGCCTAATGGTACATTTAGGCTGACTTCGGGGAGGGCCCCTTTACAAAGGTTTGCCTGGGGCCCCAAAATGTCTAAGTCCGCCACTGCTGGTGACGGTAGTGGTCCCTTAAGCTTTTTACTAGCCACCACTAAGGCCCTATTTACACGGGCGCAATGCAGCCTTCATTGAGCGGTGGAACCTCTCACAAAGTCCATTAGCCTGTGGATGGTATGGCAGGCAGTAGTACAGTGAAGTTTAACTCCAAGGCTCTTTGCCACTGTAGTCCACAACTCTGAGGTGAACTGGGGACACCTGTCGGAAGTTAAGTCCAATGGCACACCAAATTGGGACACCCAGGAAGAGATAAATGCCTGAGACCATCAATTGAAGTGGTTGATGACAGAGGAACTGCCTCTGGCCTTTGAATGGTTCTGTCCACTATAGTTAAAAGATGGGTTAAAACCTCTGGAAGGTGGAAGTGGGTCCACTAAATCCACATGCACATGTTCAAACTTCCCTTGGGGAATAGGAAACTGTTCTAGCGTGCCGTTGCACCTTGGCACGCTGGCAAGCTAAACAGGAAGCCGTCAGGTTATTCTTGCCAGCCACATTCTGAATGTCTGTAGTAAACTCCAAAATGGCAGACAAATACCTTTGTTGCCGTGATGACCATTGTTCAGAAACATTTGCCATAGCAAAAGTGGGAGGCTAAAGCCCCCAATATACCTGTTTCTTTTGCCTCACGCCGCTGGACTCGCGTGTGCTGCGCACCGGCAGCCCTTTTATACTCTGTGCAAGCGCAGCTCTCTGAGTGCAGCTGCAGCCGGGCAGAGCAGGACAAATTGAGGTCGCTGATTGGTCATTTGCTGACACGCGAGGCAGTTTATCAACGCGGGCGCGTAGGCGTAGTAAAATCCGACCTTGGCGCGTTCACGCCCGTGATCAAAGGCTTTTGCCGCGGCGCTCCCACGGCGCTCCCACGGCGCCGAGCGGCGTGAGGCAAAAGAAACAGGTATATTGGGGGCTTTATGGTCAACAAAAGCAGTAAAGTCCATACCTTCTAGCATGAACTGGAAATGGAACATTGCCAGAAAAAGCGCAGGCAGTTCCCTATCAAAGGTGCTATATTTTCTTTGAGCATCCCAGAGTTTCCTGTAAATGCAAGGGGTTGCCATGCTCCATCCACCCATTGTTCGCAAACTGCCCCATCTGCATAATCAGATGCATCAGTTGTCAGAGCCACAGGAGCTGATGGAGAAGGATGGGCCAAAAGTGCAACATTAGCCAAAGCCTCTTTGGCATAATCAAATGCCTGTACCCTCTTGGGGGTCAACTCTATTTGCTGGTCCCCTTTTTTTGCCTCTAAAGGCTGGTTTATACTTCTTGTCTTTTACCCCCCGTTGAGTGTAATAAAGTTGTGCAACTTCCGTCTGCACTCCCGCTGTGATTCCCCGGTGACAGCCGTCTAAAGGCCTTGTTATACTCTGCAAGACGCCCTGTCGCACGTCTTTTACCCCCCGTTGAGTGAGCAAACATTGCGCAACTTTTGGCCGCACTCCCGCTGTGATCCCCCGGTGACAGCCCGTCTTGTACATGGCCCCCAAGCAGAACTCCGAGACGCCGACGATGCGGCTCGCAGCGTGTGATTGGTTCAAAGTTTGTGGGCGTTTTTTGTTTTTGCTTTGACAGACATGGATAGTTTTGAAGAGAAACTTGTCTGTGTGTGCGCGCGCACGCAAACCGTGCGCCTCAGCACACTTTGCGCATTGCACCCAACACACACACACACACCAATACATATATATATACATATATATATATATATATATATACATATATATATATATATATATATATATACATATATATATATATATATATATATATATATATATATATATATATATACATATATATATATACAGGTAGTCCCCGATTTACGAGCGAGATCCGTTACAACGAGGCGCTCGTAAACCGGAAATCTCGTAATTTGGAACGGTTGCCATGTCTCTCGTAAGTCCGGAATTTCGCTCGTAAATTGGAACGGTTTCGCTAGCGCGACTACAAACACTCGTTTTTCATCAAAAAACTGCTTATGAGTGCATAAAAATGATCGGAAACGTGTGTCCATATGTTTAGCTAACTAACTGTGGTGAAAAAACACATGAAAACTCAGTATTTTTTGCGTTTTTTCCAAAAATTCGCCAGCTCGTAAGTCTGGAACCTCGTAGATCAGAGCGCTCGTAATTCGGGGACTACCTGTATATATATATATATATATATATATATATATATATATATATATATATATATATATATATATATATATATATATATATATATATTTACGCGCGTGCACACAAAAGCATGCGCGCGCCTGCATGTACCCTTTAAAAGAAAGCAGACTCCACTGTTAAAGAACAAGCCGTGGTGGTCTAGTGGTAAACACGTTGTGCTGTCACTCCCAAGGACATGTGAGTTCAAATCTCACATGGTTGAGTTTTTTTTTATTTTTTATAATACGGTTATATGGGTACAGCGTGCAAAACTGTAACTAAAGCCTATTTTTATTTTACAGAAGAGAGCCATAATAATTATTACAAGAAAACATTACTGCCATCCATCAAATGTTTTGTTTTACAAATTGAAATTGCTAAAGTTTTTTTTTAATGATTTGGTTGACTATAATATTCTTTTATTATTGTTCAAAGCTCAGAATTTATGGTTTTGTGTGAGAAATCATTTAATATCTTATATTTTTTTATATATGTGATTGCTATTTGAATTGATTGTTAATTTTGTTTGAAGAAGGGGCAGAAATAATGAGATTTTTTTCTTCTTCTGCCTCCTTTCATTTCATGTATTGTTTTGTTTTATAATGTGGTTTTGTAAATAATTTTCTTGTGTTTTTACAATTTGAAATGAATAAATTCAATAAAAAAAGTTGAACCGAGTGGGAATTGAACCCGAGTCTTTTGAGTGGAAAGCGGACGCGTTCCCCGCGGGACCACTGAGGCATTTACAGCTTTTAGAGGTCCAATTTCTTTTAAACAAACCACCTCTCATGAAATCCTGGTATGCAGTGGGAGGGAAGAGGGAGGGATTTATTATAATTTATCCCCCACGTCTTGCCAAGTATAAACACTCAATGCGGTCGGTGACACACACGCAATTGCATCATCGCTGGGTTCACTCAACGGGGGGTAAAAGACGTGAGACACTAGTATAAACCTAGCTTTAGACACTGCCCCCAGTCAGCACTGCGAGACGCGGAGGATACGGCCCGGAGCGTGTGATTGGTTCAAAGTTTGTCTGCGTTTTTTGTTTGGATGTCAATATATGGTGTATCACACCGCTACCCGCTACTCTTCCAGAAGCCGGTTTTTGTTTTTGCTTTGACATGGATAGTTTTGAAGAGAAACTCGCCGAGGCGGTCCGGAGCGGGGATCCTGGCGGGACCAATCCAGTTCCTCCGTTATACCTGTCTTTGCAGTGGCTGGACACATACATTAAACACCGGGGGACGACTACAAACATTACAACAGCCGACATAACGGACTCACAAATCGAGGTAATGGAGCCTATCATTATATTAAATCAGTTTGTCCTGATAAAACATGCAGTGGGAGTGCGCGTGACGTATGCAGTGGGAGGGAAGAGGGAGGGATTACTATAATGTAATCCCCACGTCTTTTAGAAGTATAAACACTCAATGCGGTCGGTGACACACACAGAATTACGTCATCGCTGGGCCGCAGCCGCATGTCTCGCATGAAGTATAAACAAGGCTTAAGTTCTTCATACAAGGGGTGCATAAGATGAACTGCCCGGGGGATGAAATGGTTATAAAAGTTCACCATCCCCAAAAACTCCTGCAGGGGTGTCACTGAGGGAGGGCACAGAAAAACTAACACAGCTTCAACCTTGGCAAGTAGGGGAACCGCCCCTTGAACAGACACTCTGTGCCCTAGGAACTCAACAGCAGGCAGACCAAACTGGCATTTAGCTGGGTTAATGATCAAGCCATACTCATTGAGCTAAAAAAAAACAGCTGGCAAAGGTGCACCATGTGTTCAGCCACCAAAGGACTAGCTACCAATATATTATCCAAATAGACAAACAAAAATGGAATACCCTAAAGGACTGAATCCATAAGTCGCTGGAACGTCTGCGCTACGCCTTTAAGGCCGAAGGGCATCCGTAAAAACTCAAAAAGACCAAAAGGTGTGATAACTGCGGTTTTTGGTACATCTGAGGGATGCATAGGAACCTGATGGTAGCCCCGCACCAAATCTACCTTGGAATAAACAGTTGCCCCTGCCAGGCGGGCAGAAAAATCTTGACAGTGAGGGATTGGGTACCTATCGTTACAGGTTGTGTTGTTAAGGCACCGAAAATCCCTACAAGGTCGCCAACCCCCATCAGCCTTTGGCACCATATGCAAGGGGGATGCCCATGGACTTTTGGAACGTTTCACAATGCCAAGACGCTCCATGTTAACAAACTACTCCTTGGCTACTGCTAACTTAGTTGTATCTAGGCGGCATGCTCGTGCAAAAACCAGTGAACCAACTGTAGTGATACAATGTTCCACCCCATGTTTAACTATAGTAGCAGAAAATGTGGGAACTATCAAAGCAGGAAACTCTGACAACAAACGCGGATACTGTA
>JBBPBX010015492.1:0-31591 GCA_038048925.1 Garcialebias charrua | reverse complement strand
CTCTCCTCCACACTCCTAATTGACAGCAGCTGCTTCTAATCAACCCAACACCCAGGAGGAGTGAAGACTCAGGAACCACTCTGCAGGCGCTGGGACATTGCCTACTAACGGTAGTAGTGTTCTTGCCAGTTTATTCCTAATATTAGTTGAAACAAACATTGTATTGTGTATTTTTCTCTGCGCCTTCTCAGAGTTTTTGGATTGTGCCGTTCACTTGCCCTGCCTGAGTTCCACATGAGCCTTGACTCCTCCTGCCTCTCTACAGCTGCTGCTTGCCTTCCACCATTTGCCACTTCTACGGATTGTTTCTCCTCATGTTACTGGAAATCTAGATCACCACATTCGTACTCTGCTTCCTGTTACTCACCGTAAGGATTATTTCAGTACAACAAGTATTCATCCAACAACAGTCAGTTAACCATCCCCTCTATTCCTCAGGTGTTCCTGCCCTTTTCTCATTGATGCATTTATTATCCACCCAATTGTAAATAAACACTGTAAACTATTCTCTGCATCCTGGTTTCTGTTGAGTTTCTGGTCTTTCATCCTGGGTACAACCACAATTATAACAGATACTCATCACCTGTGGTAAGCATGTTAGCAAGAGGTTGATGGGTAGGACCTCCAAGTTTACAGGGATAGGTATCAAAAGGCACAGCATCAATTAAGTAGCTATTAGGAACATGCACTAATAACCTGAAAGCACATAAAAAATCGGCACCCAAAATAGGTACGGACACAGAAGCTATTACAAAGTCCCACTGAAACTGACGTCCATTGAAACACATAGTCACAGACTTCGATCCAAAAGTTTGAATGGGGGTGCCATTAGCCACGTCCAGATGGGGTCTGGTACTTTGATACAAAGCATCTGTAGATGAAGCTGGCATAATGCTCTGCTGTGCACCCGAGTCCACCAGGAAACGCCATACAGAAACCTCATCCATGATGAAAAGCAGCTTATCTGCGCTGCTAGCACACACAGCTGCTAGTGAGCGCCGGGCTTTCTCGTTTCCCTGATGCAGGAATGAACATGGAGGAATGCAGCGCTTCACTTTTACTCCAAACCAGCGGTGGTAGAAGCAAAGCACGTCGTCCATCAACCGCTCTGTCACTACAGCCACGCCATCAACAACCTCCGCCCTCCTTTGAGTCATACCGGGTAAAAGTGCTTGCACGCTGTAGTGCCTGGAAGCTAACAAAAGCCGGTCCGCTTCTTCAGCCAGGGAGCAATAATCCTTTGTCCCGATCAGCGGGGAGCTGACTAGCACTGTGCGGACAGGTGGAGGAAGCTGGCGAAGAAACAGGTGCGTAAAAAGGAAGGAAACATCTCCTGATCCAAGTAACGCCAGCATGTTCTCCATCAGCTCGGAGGGCTTGCGATCCCCCAAGCCACTCACGGACAAAAAATGGTCAGCCCGCTCCGTGTCTGACAGTTGGTAAAGCCGCAGTAAGTTTTCCTTGAGTGCACTGTACTTGTTGTTAGTGCTTGGCGGGTCCCGCAACAGACCCATCAGCCAGCGGGTGGAAACAGAGTCTAAAGCAGCAACAATGTGAAAGTACTTGGTCTCGTCTGTGGTTATCCCACTGAGATGAAACTGGGCTTCCACATGCTGGAACCATGGCTCCGGATTGTGTTGCCAGAACTCTGGAAGCTCAACAACGGCCGCAAACACAGCGGATGAAGCGACGGCAGGAGATGAAGCAATGGCAGGAGACAAGCCAACTGCAGTTAGAACAACATCTGCCTGGCAAAAAAACTGGTCCGAAAACATGGCCAATGAAGAAGCAGCGTCAGCATCTGGTTAGTTCTCATTCGAAAGCCATGTTCAGATGTTCGGGGTCACCAATGTGGAAATCAGCAGAAAGAGACGAATAATATTTTGAGTCGATCTATTCTCAACGTCTTCCAATATCAAGCTCAGGAGAAACAACTGAAATACAACAATTGAACTGCTCTCTTTATATTCTGTCCCTTTCACAATAAGAGCACATTCTGATGTGAAATGCATACATTTGTGTCCGCCACAGTGTCTTCATTTTCAACTTTAATAACATGCAACATGTTACGCATCATTTAAATCACATAACTTGAGTCCAGACAGCTTCACTTAGCTCAGATAACTTTATATATCTCCCACGCTAACATAAATACTGTTTATTATTAAACTGTTACTATTTAGCACATTTAGTATGCTATAGTGCAGCGCGATGTGTGAAATATCCTCCTGCCTCGTTCAATGGTAAATGGTAAATGGAGCTTATTTATATAGCGCTTTCCAGCCCCCTGTGAGGGGCCCCAAAGCGCTTTACAATAGCAACCATCCACCCATTCACACACACATTCATACACCGGTAGTGGCAGACTGCCATGCAAGGTGCTTTCCAGTCCTACCGGGAGCAACTCGGGGTTAAGTGTCTTGCCCAGGGACACAACGACACATGGTGTGGGGAACCGGGATTCGAACCTCCAACCTTCCGATAGGGGGACGACAACCATTACCACTACACCACGGCCACCCAGTGATATTTGAACTGGATCCAGCTGTGTCTCTTCCAAAACAAATGTTGGTCACAGAAGCTACATTCAGGTGAAGATTAATTAAATATGAGACTCAAAATACATTCCGTCAGTCGTAGTTCAGAAAGCAGTGCGTGCCCACCACCATTGTTTTTGATAGAAATATGCCTTCTGTCCGCGACTCCACGCATGCGTGCGCGCATGTGCTTTAAACAAAGGCTCCGCTGGAAATGTTTATGTTATCAACGGGGGTCAGCGAAAAACCTCCACTCTGGAAGGTGGGTTCAGAAACCTCCGGATTCAAAGAGGGGGGTCATTGGTGTCATGTAAATGATCAGCAGAACGCAGAGAGAAAGGTGCGGTTTCACTCAAAATATGCGCCGTGTAAACGGCCCCTAAACGTCTTAGAAGAAGAAGAACACCCTAAAGGCTTTGCCCACAGGATGTTTGGGAAGAGATGTCATGCTCTAATGGAGCACCTCATGAGCTTTAATTTTTAAACCTAATTCATAATCCTACCTTATTGCATTCCCTGCCCGTTTTAAACTCATGTATTTTTCATTTTAGTATAGATTTATACAATTTTTTAAATTAAAAATATCTTCACTTTTATTATTTAGATATGCACAAGGTTCATGATAAAATTACAAAACATCACACTGTGATCTTTGAAACTGTTTTCACAATAAGCTACAGACTTGAAAACAATATGGTTAAATTTTGTCCTTAAATTTTAAAGATTTGTGTTTCATTAAATTAAAAAACATAAAAGTATTACTTATTAAATATTCAGTTGGTCTGCAAACACCTTGTGTCCTCCTAGAAGAGTTGAAGAGGTGGCTGTTGATGTCTGTGTCTCCCTGGTTAAGCTGCTGCCCCGGCAACCCAGAAGCAGAAGATGATGGATGGAAGATGGATGGATTTATGGTGAAGGAGGAGACCATCAAACAGCATGAGTGGTCAGTTCAGTTGAACACCTGCCTGTTTGCTTCAGATCATCTGTTAAAACCTCTGCAGGTTCTAATAAAAGGTGCACCAGGTTTTTCAGCTGAATCTCTCAGGGGTCACAGTTGGACGGTCGATAACTGAAAACTGTCCTTTCTGAATTTTTGACTGTTTTTTTCTGACTTCATCCTAGAACCAAAACATTTATAACATAATAAAAGTTGAGCAGATTCCGGAAATATCTGACCCACACCGTGACAGTGGAAGAGGAGCATGGTGTTTGATTGGATAGAAATTGAAAACAGGATGTATCACGGGATGGAGAAAAAAGTCTATAAGTGTGGGAACAGATTTGATACAGGTCAGAGTTGCATGGGGGCCCCTTGATGTCAAATAATATATACAATTCTCTCTTGTTCACGCATTTTGCAGTCTGTAAAAATAAAGATGTTGTTTAATTCTAACATAAGCGTATGTTCCTTCCGAGCAAACAACCTGGGCAGGAGAGAGGAGAAAGATCGCCGTTTCCCCTTACACTGTTGATAGCATCATAGCATCAGTTTCATCCTGAAACAAAACAGGAAGCAGCACACCTGCCTCTGGTAGCTGCTTGGCTGGTTTGCAGTGAAGACCTCCCACAAATTTAAAGTTGGGGGGGATTGGGCGCGGAGTCTCCAGGTCCCAGAAGGTTCGGATGAGCCAAATGTCGGCCCTCATCAAGGAGCTGCAGAAGCTTCCAGGACTTCCTGTCCACACAGGAAACATAAATGAAAAGTATCAAAGTTCATGCTCAGTAATCCAGGTAGAAAAATCCAACAAAGGTAAGTCAGGTCCTCTGGACAGTTTTCTTTTGTAGTAGAATATTGTGATCAACTGTATCATATGCAATTTTTTTTTCCTGTAATAAAAGATAGCGAATATTATAATGAAGAACAGTTTAATGACATCAATATATCAAATGGAGTTCTCTCTATTATTCACTTTAATAGCAGAAGTATAAATGCAAACATATCCAAAATAACAGATTACTTAAAACAGTTAAATAGAACTTTTACGATAATAGCGCTGTCAGAGACATGGCTCAATGATGATAACACAAGTAATATTCACATCGAGGGGTATGAATTATATCATATGAACAGAAATAATAAAAGAGGTGGTGGAGTCGCTCTATTTGTCAATAATGAAATAAAATGTAAATTAAATAGTGAAATGTCAATAATAGTTGATAATATTATGGAAATGATAACAATAGAAATAATAAACAAAAACGATAAAAACATAATAATAAGTTGTGTATATAGATCACCAGGAGCAAATATAGAAATATTCACTGATAAAATCTTGGAGCTAATGGAGAAGAGTTTTAATAAAAAAGTTTTTTTGTGTGGAGACTTTAACATTGATATGGGAAATAAAACAGATTCAAATAACATCAGCACATTTATAAACTCAATGTACAGTTTAAATATGTATCCATTGATATCAAAGCCAACAAGAATTACAACTCATAGTGCCACAATAATTGATAATATTTTCACAAATATAACAAATGGGGATGTGATAGGTGGTATTTTAACGACTGACTTAAGTGATCATTTACCAGTTTTCACAATCTATAAAAATGATCAAAGCATCACAAAAGCAGTTACAACGAAGAAAATGATCATAAACACGTCAAAAAAAGTTTTGGAAAAATTACAAGAGGATCTAGATAAACAAGACTGGAATGATGTGTATGTTGATGATGTGAACAGATCATATGCTGGTGAAGATTCTCAGTCGTCCAGGACATGATAAATCAAAAAGGCGTTCAATACAAGATCAACTGGACTTTATTTGTAACAGAAAACGTTTCGACTCCCATCCGGGAGGCTTTCTCAATTCCATGAACAACTGTGAGAAGTTTGGAGTTATAACAGAACCACGCACCATCATGTGTAAGTTTCAAGCTGAGGTAACACATACATGTAAATTGACAGATCACACCTCAACAGTAGGGGGTTCCCTTGAGGTCTCTGACAGAAGACACAACACTGTATGTAAATTGACAAAAAACAACTCCCAACCAACAAACAGAGGCTTCTCAAAGAAATTTGTTAGTCTAATTTACAGACAAGACACCTCTGCTCCCATCCGGTGTAAAACGTTTCGGAATCAGTTCCAAAACTGAGTTATAAGTCTTGGAAAGCTGAAATCTCAGACCTCCTCCTCTGTTGAGAGAAGGTTTTTCTCTCTTCTCTCTTTTCCTCGTGAAGGAAGCTGTTTATGTTAAGAGAGAAAAACCTTCTCTCAACAGAGGAGGAGGTCTGAGATTTCAGCTTTCCAAGACTTTCCAAGAAGAAGAAGAAAAGTTTTCAGTGTCAAAAGCTTTAGACAGGCCTAGGAAAATAAAGGTTGAAAATAAAGGTTGAATGAAAAAGTTTGCCCAGACACATGAAAAATTAGAGGGAACATTGCCTGGGCTTTCAAAATAAATTTAAAAAATCAGAAAGTATAAAAAAAAGGACAAAAATTAAGTAAAATAATTAATTTCACATGAACATGTGAATACACATCACCTGCAGTTCAGAGCTCAGACATACAAAATGATTATTCAGCTGACCTTTGATCTCATTGTAGTATGAACTGAAGGTCAGTCTCCAGTGCAGTTCGCCCAGCGCTGACGTCCCCATGTACGTGATCAAGTTGATCAGCCTTTCCGTAATTGTCATGCGATCGCTGTATGGCAGTGGGGCTGCTGGGACAAAAGATGCTGGTGCAAGCGCTTGGCCACAATGGCGCTCCATGGTGCTGCCGAGTGAGAAGCGCAGCGAGAGGACAAGTGGCAAGTCAAGCACATCAGCCAGCAGGTCACCACACAGTACCATTGGGTCCATAAGAACTACATCAAAGTAGGAGTTCCTCAGGGTGGTCATGAGCTGCTGGTTCTTTAACATGGCATCACACTGCTGCATCCCAAACTTAGACGTCTGGCGTAGGGTATCACTGACTGCCATAACTTTCTGTAACAAGGAGGAGTTGTGTGACTTGTACATCGAGAAGTGAATTATGTCCTGAAAAAACCCTTTAAACTCCGATCTGCTGTATGGAACCTAAAACAAAGAAACACACCAACAAAATATTGATCAATTACTGATTAACAACTGATTAATTACTGACCAAATACAGATCATCAACTGATCATCTATTCGATTCAATTCACTTTATTTCTGTAGCTTCAAGTCCCAACAGAAGTTGTCTCTGGGCACTGAACAAAAACATTCACATACATAAAAAAGACAATTAGTAAAAGTTCTCTATGGGAGGAAGCCAACAGAGTGTGCTGAATCTTCACTTCATCACAGTTTCCCATCCTAACCCCACCCTAACAATAGTGGCAGAGCGTGCTCGTTTATTCCAAGAGGAAAAAATACAACAACGTCCTAGCTACTTCATAAGTGGATTTATTTAACACTGGAGAAATTCAAATACTTTGTACAGTACATGTATACATTGCTATTTTTATGTTCAGGAGGCTGCAGTCCACTTGTGAGTAATTCACTGTGAGTTGCTACTGCCACCTTTCTAGAAAAATATGCCAAATTCATCATTTACACAAAGTTATATTGAGAATGTGCAACTATCTGATTGGTCTAAACATTTTGGGAGGGCCTTTGGTTTTAAACTTAGGCTTTCCTTATTGATTTTTCAGGCTGGACACTCCTGGGGACATCATCTGATCCAATCTGGCTGTGACAGCAGCACCCTGTTGAAGGAAGACACCCAGACTGTATATACTGTATACTTCTGCTGGATGAATGATTGCCTTCATAATGTAATCTGGTAAAAGGAAGCTGTTTTACAGCTTGCACATGTAAGTTTCCCTGTTTATCAACTTATCTTGTGACTACGCCTCAAATCAGATGTGGTTATCAAAACTAGGTCAGTGAGAAAGCTTTTGTGTATCTATCAGCAAAAAGCAATCACCCTCTGTCTGACACATCTGGGATGTACTGTTCAAAAAACACTAAGACTCTACATTAAGACATTACAGGTAGTCCCCGATTTACGAGCGAGATCCGTTACAACGAGGCGCTCGTAAACCGGAAATCTCGTAATTTGGAACGGCCGCCATTTCTCTCGTAAATCCGGAAATCCGCTCGTAAATTGGAACGGTTTTCGCTAGCGCGACTAAAAACACTCTATTTTCATCTAAAAACTACTTTTGAGTGCATAAAAATGATCGGAAACGTGTGTTTATATGCTTAACTAACTAACTGTAGTGAAAAAACACATGAAAACTCAGTATTTTTTTCGTTTTTTCCAAAAATTCGCAGCTCGTAAGTCTGGAACCTCGCAGATCAGAGCGCTCGTAAATCGGGGACTACCTGTATTGTCACTGTTAAGTGTTAACAGAATGTAATGTCATCAACATTTTTAATAACCTAACAATAGCAGTTATCATAAAGGAAAGACTTGACCCTAATCTTAAAAGTAGACGAGGTTTCAGCCTCACGGACAGAAACTGGAAGACGTGGTAAATACATGAACCAGTTTTTCTGCATAATTTTTAGAATATATATATATATATATATATATATATATATATATATATATATATATATATATATATATATATATATATATATATATATATATATTAATGGTGTCGAAATTAGCGCGTTAATTATTTGCGTTATTTTATTTATTATGATGCGTTAAAATAAAATAACGCAACGATTATTTTGAAAAGCTCCCCCCGGATGCCGACCTCACTTCCGGTTTCCGCTTGCTAACGCTGTTAGCGAAAGCACCGTACCTGCACTCACATGCGATCACTGGACTTCTGCTAGCAATGATAACTATTTGGGTGTCACGGCTCACTTTATTGATGACAGCTGGAGCCTGCACTCCTTTGTTTTAACTGTGAGTAAATCTACCGAGCGCCACTAAGCAGAGGCCTGCGCGCAGCACGTCCAGCGGTCGCACATGAATGGAACATTGAGAAAAAAACAACAACGCTCGGGACAGACGGTGAAATCCCCCTGCTTACAGAAGCTGAGCTGAAAAAGTTGGAGGAGCTGCCATGCAGGTACGGTTTTATTTCTTTTTCTTTGTAGTTAAGTTTGATATTGGTTAGTTAGTGTGTGTGTTTAAAATAAAATATAATTCTTCTTTCTGCTCCCTTTTCATTCAGTGTTTTTCTTTTTGATGAATTTGCTTTTTTACTCTAAATGAATGAATTAAATTAAATAAAAGCTCTGAGTTTTTTTTCAGTCAACCTTTACTTACACAGGTTAGTCTCAATGAGCCTCAAGGACTCATTTACAAGAGAGACCTGATTATTGTTTATTAATTTGTGTTTTCACAGGTATGTCACAGAAACTCTGGGTGGACAGAACTACATCTCCTGTTCTGTGGTGCTGCCTGCCTTCTGCCACATGTTCAGAGTCATGGAGCCTTCAGATGACTGTCAACATACTGCGATTCAAGAAGGCCTTGAAGGTAATGTAGAGACTGGTTTGCCTTAGTAGCTGGATAAATGAAGAGTAGATCTTATACATGTGGTTTAAAACAAAGCAGAAATGTTCTGTAAGGTTCTAAATTTCAGTTCACACTAATTCATACAGTTTATCAAACAGTAAAATGTTTTGATTTCAGTTTTTAAACACTGTGTGAAAGTAAAAGAAATTAAATAAAAGCTCTAATGATTTTTTTTTTCAGTCAACCTTTACTTACACAGGTTAGTCTCAATGAGCCTCAAGGACTCATTTACAAGAAAGACCTGATTATTGTTTATTAATTTGTGTTTTCACAGGTATGTCACAGAAACTCAGGGTGGACAGAAGTACATCGTGGTGCTGCCTGCCTTCTGCCACCTGTTCAGAGTCATGGAGCCTTCAGATGATGATACTGTCAACATACTGCGATTCAAGAAGGCCTTTTGTGAAGACCTGGCTCAACGAAAGAAGAACTCCAATCTCACTTGGCTCAAGAATGCTACTGCACTTGATCCCAGGTTCAAGGACTTAAAATGCAAGTACAGTAATGTCTGGTTTGCCTTAGTAGCTGGATAAATGAAGAGGAGTAGATCTTATACATGTGGTTTAAAACAAAGCAGAAATGTTCTGTAAGGTTCTAAATTTCAGTTCACACTAATTCATACAGTTTTATCAAACAGTAAAATGTTTTTGAACCACAAAATGAATGTTTGCAATGCACTTTAATTAGATGCTGCATTTTCTTTACAAAATTATTTCAGTTTTTAAACACTGTGTGAAAGTAAAAACAATAAAGGTTATGACTTAACTGATGAATGAATCCATCTTTATTATAAGTTGCCTTTAAGTGTTTAATCGCGATTAATCGCGATTAATTTTAAAACTGATGTGCGATTAATTAGTTAAAAAAATTTAATCGATCAACACCCCTAAATATATATATATTTTTTTTTTCCCTTTTATAGATGGCCTCCCTTCACACCATTATGAATATTTTTATTATTATTATTTTTTGATAGAAAAAAAAGGAAAGACAGAAAGCAAGACTACAAAACAAATATCCACAAAAAGAGCACAAGGCAAACACTTCCAACCGCCGCCTGCAATCCTGCAAAGTACATGACAGAACACAGCAACAAAACATATACTGTATGCATAAAATACACATAACATTCATGACTTTGCATTAGATTACTATAAATATATACACCCATACCTACTACATATATATATATATATATATATATATATATATGTATATATGTATATATATATATATATATATATATATATATATATGTAGTGATATAGGCCTCTGTCTTGACCTTCAAGTACACCTCTCCACATCTCTCTGAAACTCTAAGTGTTACACCTTCTTGAAGCTCTCAAGGAGACAGATGGACACTTATATATTTTAACAATTATTATGAATTAATGGACACTAATTAATCAGATTGAACTTTCTCTTTAATGTGTGTTAATTCAGATTTGATCTACAGTATATTTTTGTCATTTTTAATGATGATCTGTTACTTGCATGACTGCGACATTCTGCTGGTTTTATTTCTGCAAAAGCAAGCAGGCTCTGTCTCTAAGGCAGAAGTCAGGGTAAGAGCTGTTCTCTGCCTTCTCTTGTTTTGTCTTCAAGCTAGACGCAACAGGACAGGCCATCTGGCCGATTCGGTAAACAGTTTTCCTGTCTCCGTCAAGAGACTTTCTGCCTATGAGATGAAAATCCATCTCTTATTTTGTTAAAACCAGCCAATAGTTAAGGTGGGGAGACCCCACCTCCCCCATATAATGGGCACTTCCTATTTGGAAGTTTGAGTTTCGAGGAGTACGAACTGTCAACCTGCTCTCCTCTCTGAAAGCTGGAGACGTCCCGGTCATATGTCAACGACCCACGTCTCCGCTAGGATCATAGCAAAGCCTTACTGTGATCCTGTCACTGTTCTGGAAGAATTTGTTTTCTAAAGTTTTATTTTGAAAGTTCAACCAGTGCGATTGGAGTCTGTTCCTGCCGGGAGAAGCGGTTCTTCTCACTCGTCTGAATCAGCTCACACGCGCGGAGGTCATCTGGGCGTGAACTGGACAACACAGTCCGTTAGTGTCCACAAACCTCAACTCTTATCTCCAAGACGTATCGTCAACAGGTAACGAGGCGTTGATTGTGTCCTGAACGTGTGGGAAGCCCAGCTGAGATCCGTATGGGAAAGCTTGCCACCCTGGTTGTTTTCAAAATAATTAACTTCCGTTAACTTAGCTTCCATTCATCTCCTTCCTCCTATTTCTTATTTTTCATAAGTATTTAATCTGTCAAGTTTTGTGCCAACAGTTAAGTTTTAATTGTCTGTTTGTTTTAATTTGAATTCTTGTCAACGTAGTTATTAAATCAGAGCTAATATCGATACAAATGTTTATGTAATTTTTGTGATAGTTTCAATAAAAGGTCTATTCTTTTGGTAGACCAACATAAATTGAAGTCTAAGCGTGAAATTACATTACTGGCTAATCACATCGTTAGATTTGTTGATTTATTCTGAAAAAGTTGAGACCCCGTGAACTTGGTGGCAAGTTTGTGCAGATAAAGTCTGCTCAGACTTGCACGTCTAAACTATAGGTAAGTCAGTAAACTGACTAATAACTCCTATATTGTTACATTTATTGGTGGCCCGCGTACGGGTCTTCTGAAAGATTAAATTGATAAGTTGTTTTTGTAGCTTATTTTTGTTACGGTGTTGTTGGCATTAGTTTTGCATCCTGGTTTTGGTCTTATAAGAATAGTTCTGGCTGGTGGAGTGTCCGGGAGTTGCTGATCGTGGCATTGTCTGGATTATTTTGCCGATAGAATTATTTGATGTTTCACATTTCAACGTCTGTTTGAAGCTGCTGAGTGATAAATGTTTTGTTTGTTTTTGTGAGACGTTTCATTACGTGTCACGAGGCTGCTTGCATTGTTCATTTTGTGACCGCCGTGTCACCACTGCTTCATCTTGTTACATCTGCGGTTTGCTGTTGAAGGTCTGTTTCACAAATTTGCTGCTCCATTTTACCTAATCTGTTACAACGTGTTTGCCGAGGTTCGGGAAAAACCCACTTCGCTTGGACCGGATGTACTCCGGTTCCGTTTGACGTAAAGTCCGTTGTTGTACACGGTTAGTGTGCTGCCTCCCCTGGGGGCGTGAGAGCTAGCTTGGTTGTGTTTTAGCTCATTGACAGTATTTTCTGCGGTGTAAAAATACGTTTATTTTGTGGAAGAGAGTCCAGTACTTTGAGCCGAGCTATAATGCTAAACGGTACCGAGACAAGATGGCTGCTTAAAACGCTGTGATTGGTCCATTGTGTGTCGCGTTCAAGAACGTTGGTTTCTGTAGACTCTGGTTGTCAGATTCATTTTTGCACACATTTCTAACAGGTTATTTGTGTTGTTTGAGTTCTATGCACGTAATATCGTCGAAGACTGGCTTAACCGCGGTGTTTTGCGATATTTATGACTGTTTTAGGACGTTAAAAAGTCCGTTCCTCGCTGGAGTTCAAAAGACCGCAGGTCCGTGAACGCACCGCTCGAACGGCACGTCGCTTGTGGGCGGCGTTAGGTTTGGAAGACACAATTTCCCATGAACACTTGGGTTTTAGAACTACAGTTCTGTCTTCGCTGTGATTGGTCGATTACGCTGTATGTTTTGACGCATGCGCAGTGGGTGAAGCCCCGCTTCTCGTCACTTTTCACTTGCTGCTTGTCCCAGACGAGTTTCCGTGCTTGTTTGTCCATTACTGTCTTTGAAAAGACTGTTTAATCGCGGTGTTTTTGAGATTTTAGTGGGTGGACGGAGCCGGTTGCTCTGAAAAACTGCCGATCGCCATGTGACCAGGTCACGTGACACCGATTTTGCCGGTTTTATGAGGACCGACCTTATTTCTTTTAAACGCAGTTTAAAAGGTTTTCACAGTTCAACCGATTTTGCTCACATGATTTCGTTTTGTGAGCCTGGGGCTCTGAAGCTGTACCACGTAACGCTTTGGGTCTGTCTGCTTGATGCTTTTCATCCGTGTTAGATGTCTGTGGGCTAAAAAACTGCAGCTTCGCTCGCTGGTGATAACAGCGCCTCTATAGCGGTCAGATAGAGAAATTACAGTCGCTGTGATAGACTCACTTCCAGCGCTGTGCCCCCTGCTGGTTACATTAGAAGACGCAGTCTTCCTGTAATGTGTACAGTACATGGTAACTGTTCCTGTTTTAAACGGGAAACATTTTAAGAATATTGTACTCACAGCACACTTTAATTTGATTTTCACATATAATCAAATGTTGATGGCAGGACAGTTACACAGATTTGATACAGACATGTCTGTTGTTGATAAAATTTGACACTTTTATCATTGATTCTGTGCAAAACAAACTGTTTTTATTTTTATTTTAAACTGCAAGTTTAAAATAACACACATGAGGCTTCTTTTGTCTTGGTTTTTCACAAAAAATCTCACAACGACAGCCGTTTTTGTTTGACCTTGTGACAGGTCGACAAATTACTAAACATCACTGACTTATTTCATTTAACATCTTGGATGTTTTCTGAGCAGCTCATACACTGTGCATATTTGCAGGCTGCGATATGAGACCCACTTTACTTGATTTTTCACAGAACATCAGTACAAAGATGGACGTTCAAACAGGTGAACCACCTGAGGAGGCCTCTTGTTCTGTTTATCCTAGATGGATGGATGGGGGCCTTGGGATTCCTGCCCGTGCTTGCCGCAAAAAGGGGGAATCTGCCTCATCGTATGCTAATTACTTAGCTGCTAGGAACGTCCGTCAGGATAAGTGGGAAAGTCCCCTGTCATTCTACGACAGGCTAATCTCGGTCTACTCCGGGGGCAAAACTATTCCTGGACTAGAGGAAAATATGGAGTTTAAACGTCTTTTCATTATGAATCTTATGCCTTTTCAAATGAAATGTGTTCATTTCAAGGTTGATTGCAAAAAAGATTCCATGGAAGTGATAAGACAATATGCTGCGTCAGTTTTTGAGGCCGAAATACAACCTAGGATACCATCAGAGGGTTGTACAGGTCAAAAGGTCACATCCCACTCGCAGGAAGTAGTAGAGGTTCCCTCTCCTTCAAAGTGCGAGAGGTCACAGGTTTTTCATAATAACATACATCAGCATGGTGCTACGAGCTGTAGGAGTTCTGAACCCCCTGCCCCTCAGGTTGAAAACCTTGAGAGGAGCAGAGAACCACACAAGGTAGGTGTTCGCCCTCAAGATGAACCCAGATGGTCCGGATCGAACCAAAAGAGTTCTCTCATGGATCTCACTGTGGGTGAACTTCGAGAGATGTTGATGTCTGGGTACCGTGACCCTTTGAAAAGTGGTCTGTCCCGACATGTGCCCCCGAGAAGCGGCCCTCCTGCCCCTGCCCCGCTCGAGACATGCAATGAGTCACACATGCTCCAGATTATGGAAGCGGCGCCTCCGCGCGAGGACGTGACTGAGGATGTGGTTTGTTTGTCAAATGATTTGAATGTTACAGTGGTTGACCAAGCTGAGACAACGTGTGACGTGGTCCTTGATGATAACACAAACAACGTTGTTCAACCTGACGAAGCGACGCGCAGCACTGCCTTTTGCTACAACTCAGTGCACACAGTTGACATCGACAATGTCAACACTGACATGAATGCTGACGGCAAACAAATTGCTGATGATCAGCGTACTAAAAGTCCAGATGCTGACAGCAAACAAATTGCTGAAAATCCGCATCCTGAAGGTCATGTGGCAGACTGCCATCATGATGCTGACAGCGACGATGATTACACAGACAGAGTCACACGTACACAGAAACGTGTGGAAAAACCTGAACGGTTTCTGTGTAACTTTATAAAAAGGGGGATAGCTAAGAGAGCTTACCTCCCACTCACATTGGAAGGGGTCCTAGAGCAAGAAGCGCTCCTGGTTAGCGGCTCAGACGTGTCTATCATGTCAGCCATACTGTTTGAGGAGCTAAGGACCGCCGCTAACGATGTTGGCAGGCAAATACCCTTTGTGAGAGACACTCATGGTGAGCAACAAGGCCTCGCAAAGACGAGTACAACCCTAATAGCCATGGTTCACATGCAGATTGGCGAGATGTCACTATACCACCCGGTATATGTGTCTGAACTTGACTCACTCAGGGCCCCATTTGTGGTCGGCCAAGATTTTATAAATCGCTTTGAAGCGATTATAAATTATGGAAATCAGACAATGTGGGCCACAGTGAGCAGTCCACTGCCATTCGTGGTACCTCCCCAAGGTCAGGACGCTGACTGTCTAACAACAGGTACCGCTGAGGTCACATGGGATTCCCCAACCGAGACCACAAGCCCGGTAAGTGAACCTTCATATACAGGTGAGACAGAGGAGACTCAACAATTTGACCAGACTCTGGCCCATCACGAGGACCTCCTCTGCGAGCTGACACCTTCAGCACTCCCTGACCACTTCCTACCACAGGTAGATGAAGGTGTGGAGATCCAAGAGTCCCACACCGATGACGCTGTACTGTCCTGTGGGACAGGTAATTCGGCATACGGCCAAGTTTTCAGTGAAGTCTTGGTTCAAGGACATCTGAGCCCACAAGGTGACAGTCTACTACACGCTGACAGTCACTTGGACTTCATTGTTACTGATTTTGAGGACCCCTCCTCAAACAAAAGGGGGGCAGACTCACACTTCCTACCACAGGTAGAGGACGGTGTAGAGATCCAAGGATCACACACCGAGAACGCTGTGCTGTCCTCTGGGACAGGTAATTCAGTCATCAGCCAAGCTTTCTATGAAACCTTGGTTCAAGAGCATTTGAATCTAGAACTACTCAGAGATGACATAGTTCTTACAGACTCAAAGAGCACCTCTTCATTCATGAAGTGGGATGACATACATCACAACGACAGAGACACGCCTGCGACGGCGCCGACAGTTGTGACACACCTGCATTACGCAGAAAGAGGTAAACGTACAGAGATACGTTGGCCGAGACCTATAAGGTTCCTGTACAAGGTTCCCCATAAACTGCGCGAACAGCTTAAACTAAACAATGGCATCCTAACTCGTGCCCATGGACGGACGTCCACACCCGTGTGCTTGGTCCCTCATGACCACAGGGGGGTGATGTTAGGCCATGCCCATGTCAAGGACAAAGATTTCAATAACCCCACAAACGACAAAGATCTCGCAAACTCACAGACTTCATGGGAAAAGAAGGTCGTCCAAGCACAGGATAGTAAATAAGCTTAAACAGTTTAAACTATTCTAGTTGCGAAAAGAAACCGTTCCAACTAGAACTTAGAAACGCTAAGCATAAAACCCACAACAAAAACTAACCTTAACAACCGTTTAAATCTGCAGGATTTAATTGACATCGGTTATAAAGCTAAGAACTGTTTTTCTTGTGTGTGACGTTGGAGTCTGACGACCAGAGTGAGTTTGACGTAGTGAAACGTTGTTTTTAGTTGCTTGATTGCTACTTTTGTTGTTATTGAAGTTGTTATTGTTTTCTGAACACTCCCAGCCAATAGAGGTTTTGATTGTTGATAAGTTGAAGACTTAAATGGATTTTAACTATGCCAACATGCTGTTCATTTTGTTAAAGATCTCAATCTTTGATGAGTCATAGTAGATTAATACTACTTAAGGTACTATAATCTACACTGATCTCCCAATCATTTAGGTAGAACCGATTCGATCGTTTCTATTCTAGATCTATTCATTTTGATGAGTCTCGCCATAGACTTCAAAATTCATAGGGATTACCAAATCTTGCGTCGTTCGTCTAAAAGACAACAGACATTCAGACCAAACTAGTTTCATTTTTTCATTTTAGTTTAACCTAAACTAATTAATGAATGGAGGATTAGTTTGAATGAAGAGGCATTCGTTACAGAAGCCCTCCACATTTCTATAGGTATAGATCCCTATATCTGATTTTTACAGCATTGATCCACCCCTTAATTGGTAATTTTAGCTGATCTAATCCATGATAGCTTACATACCAGGTGCATATAGGTAAGGCTTAATGTAGAATCCCTATCATAAGCCCACCTAAAACCACATAATTGCATGACACATTGAACCAGGGTGGCACCGACTGGAAGCCATCCAGCCTGCAACCTTCGATGTGGGGACCTGCTGATCCAACGTTGGTCTTCAACCTTCATCCAAGGGCCGCCTCCTCTGCTTCAATCGAGGGATCCCCTCTACATGCTGATTAAATTCCATTCTTGCTGATGAAATCAATAACCCCATCGTTGTGGATTTACCGTTGTGGATTATAAGACTTTGTTTTCCAAAGGATTAAAAGCTTGCCGCAATGGGATTACCTACGAACAGTATGGAATTTCCAAAAACATTATGGGAGTATAATTTTGAACTTTTTGATTTTTCTTTTTCCACTTGCTGGATTACATAGAGGTCAGAGACATTCGGTGGTATCCTTTCGTGTTGGAACTCATCTCCAAGGACAGGCGATGACTTCCAAAAAGGGGGACTGTAGTGATATAGGCCTCTGTCTTGACCTTCAAGTACACCTCTCCACATCTCTCTGAAACTCTAAGTGTTACACCTTCTTGAAGCCCTCAAGGAGACAAATTGACACTTATATTTTGTGACAATTATTATGAATTAATGGACACTAATTAATCAGATTGAACTTTCTCTTTAATGTGTGTTAATTCAGAATTGATCAAACAGTATTTTTGTCATTTCAATGATGATTTTACTAAACTGGTATATTTTAAATATGACAAAGTTAAGAGAACATCTCAGAATGATCATGCTTTGAACTGTCTGCTCTAGGCAGAATAAGTGTCGAAAGTTGAAGGAACAATCCTTCGTATTTGTTTGAACTGTTTTTGTTTCAAAGGAAAAGTGCTAGACATAGCTTGCTTTCGGTCTCCCGTCCTTTCTAAAAACAATGAATCAGTTCTCAAAACAAAGTACTGACTTGTGCACATGCACCTGCATCTTCTCACGTATGTTTTCTATGTTTTGTCTACCTTATCATCTGTCACTCAAACTCACTCATTCACAAAGTCACACCCTCTCTAGGGGTGCAACAACCAATCAGCAGGAAGTATGTGACTAAGTCACACCCCCTTCTTAAGGGGCACTTCCTGCATTTTGGGTTAGAGTTTCGAGGAGTACGAACTGTCAACCTGCTCTCTCCTCGGGGAAAGCTGGAGACGTCCCGGTCATATGTCAACGACCCACGTCTCAGCTGAGAGTCGCGGCAAAGCCTTGCTGTGCCTCAACACTCATTTCTGAAAGAGTTTGTTTTCTGAAGTTTATTGTGAAAGTGCAGCCAGTAGCTGGCTCTGTTCCTGCCGGGAGAAGCGGTTCTTCTCACTCGTCTGAATCAGCTCACACGCGCGGAGGTCATCTGGGCGTGAACTGGACAACACAGTCCGTTAGTGTCCACAAACCTCAACTCTTATCTCCAAGACGTATCGTCAACAGGTAACGAGGCGTTGATTGTGTCCTGAACGTGTGGGAAGCCCAGCTGAACCGTATTGGAGGGTGCCACTCTGGTTGTTTCAAATAATTAATTTCAGTTAACTTAGCTTTCATCTTCTTCCTCCTATTTCTTATTTTCCATAAGTATTTAATCTGTCAAGTAATGTGCCAACAGTTAAGTTTTAATTGTCTGTTTGTTTTAATTTGAATTCTTGTCAACGTAGTTATTAAATCAGAGCTAATATCGATACAAATGTTTATGTAATTTTTGTGATAGTTTCAATAAAAGGTCTATTTTTTGGTAGACCAACATAAATTGAAGTCTAAGCGTGAAATTACATTTCTGGCTAATCACATCGTTAGATTTGTTGATTTATTCTGAAAAAGTTGAGACCCCGTGAACTTGGTGGCAAGTTTGTGCAGATAAAAGTCTGCTCATACCTGCACGTCTAAACTATAGGTAAGTCAGTAAACTGACTAATAACTCCTATATTGTTACACTAACACAGGTCTCGAGCAGCTGCGGTGGTTCACTGGCCGGCCGCCGCGCTGCTCGGCACGACAACAATCAACGCATGGCAACCTAAGATGTCGGCTTTGACCATCTCAAAGTAAGAAAATATATTTTTATTTATTCTGTAAATGTGAATAGCAATGTTTAACATTACAGTACACTACTGTACATGCTTAAATGTGTGCGCGCGCTCCGTTAGCGGTATTTCCACGACCTACGAACGGAATAAGGACCTACGAACTGGGCGATATTTTCACCCCCTAGCTACGGCAGAATCGAGCTGCGAACCGTTCTTAGGTCCCCAACTCGTACGTAAATCGGGGGTTTGCTGTATTGGTATGGGTCATGTGTGGCAGAAACGGTTTCCTCTGTAAAATATCCATGCAACTGTACAGCAGTGCTAGAGCGGTTTCCTGCACCTGGATCTTCCTCACGCTCCCCACTTATTTTGTCAAATTCTTTAGTGAAGCTGCTGCTACCTTTGTTGCTGCTTTGAGCTGCTGCTGCTGCTGCTTCCACTCCAGTCCAGGTGTCCCTGTGATGGACTGAGACTGGTCCAGGTGTCCCTGTGATGGACTGAGACTGGTCCAGGTGTCCCTGTGATGGACTGAGACTGGTCCAGGTGTCCCTGTGATGGACTGAGACTGGTCCAGGTGTCCCTGTGATGGACTGAGACTGGTCCAGGTGTCCCTGTGATGGACTGAGACTGGTCCAGGTGTCCCTGTGATGGACTGAGACTGGTCCAGGTGTCCCTGTGATGGACTGAGACTGGTCCAGGTGTCCCTGTGATGGACTGAGACTGGTCCAGGTGTCCCTGTGATGGACTGAGACTGGTCCAGGTGTCCCTGTGATGGACTGAGACTGGTCCAGGTGTCCCTGTGATGGACTGAGACTGGTCCAGGTGTCCCTGTGATGGACTGAGACTGGTCCAGGTGTCCCTGTGATGGACTGAGACTGGTCCAGGTGTCCCTGTGATGGACTGAGACTGGTCCAGATGTCTCTGTGATGGACTGAGACTGGTCCAGGTGTCCCTGTGATGGACTGAGACTGGTCCAGGTGTCCCTGTGATGGACTGAGACTGGTCCAGATGTCCCTGTGATGGACTGAGACTGGTCCAGATGTCTCTGTGATGGACTGAGACTGGTCCAGATGTCTCTGTGATGGAGACACTGGACTTCCCTGGTGGCTCCAAAGCCTTGGATGCTTCATCAGTGTTGATCCTCAAGTCTTCCTCCAGCTCCTTAGCTAGTGCATCTTTCCCCCGCTTGGCAGAGTCTGCACTGGTGAAAAATCTGAAAAGATAAAATACATAGGGTTCAGTTTCATATTTTTAGAAAAGTTACATACAGCACCTTTAATTGACGTTTTTGTTGTTTTTATGAATGAAATTAAATAAAGTGTACTGTGTACAATAATATAAAAAATATAAAAATCTAATAAAGTTATGCTTGTCACAAAGAGTGAAAAATCTTACAAAAACATTAAAATGTTTCACTAAAATGTTAATTTATTGAACAAAACCTGTATGTCTCACCTGTCCTTGTATCGTGGGTCCAGCAGTGTAGAAAGTGCATACAGATCTTCTCAACAGCTGCTAGGAGCGTCTTTTTCATGGTTTTAATTCCAGCGTCAGCCTCAGTTTCCATGGACAGGAGGCGACACTTGGAATAACATCAGCAGTGGAGGCTGTGGTTGTGCTCCCCTTCCTTGTAAACTCCTCAAATGGTTCAAGACAGGTCATCGTTTTCTCAAGCAAGCCCCACTGGTTTGCTGTGGGTACAGCTCATGGTTTCTGTTCAGTCAGGCTCTGTACCATGTAACATGTACTATTCCACCTCGTTTTAACATCCTGCTGCAGGTGTTTCTGTTGCATGTTCATCTCCAGCTGGATATCTTGCAGTCGTGAATATGCTAGAGGAGAATGTTTAATACACCTAAGTCTCAAATTTCTGCCTGGCATTTTTTACTTGTTTTTCACTAGAAAATAGGAAGAAAATGTCCTATGGCCCAGTGCTTCAGCACATTTTTACAGAATATGTAGAACTTTCAATATCTGGCATTGTTTTACATTATACTTGATACTAAACCACTATTAAAACGGTTTAATATCACTAAAAAACAAAAAACAATATATTTTAGTGATTTTATGCAAATAAAAATCTGCATTTGAACATGAAGTACAGATTTTGCATCACAAATTAACAATTTCAACACTATAGAACATATTTACAATAACCGTGTTTCCATCCATTTTAATTGCGAAATTTGAGCTACCTCGCAAATATGTAAATACAAATTAATGCAGATCAGAAGTGTTTCCATCTACTGGCTTGAAGCGCTTCTTCCAAGCCGCGCACAGCGTCATTACGTCAGACGTCAGCGTCATTACGTCAGACGTCAGCGTCATTACGTCAGACGTCAGCGTCATTACGTCAGACGTCAGCACTGCGCATGTCTACAGTAAACAGGAAGTAGCGGTTGAAAACAGAACCCGGCCACACATCTCGTCAAAATGGAGAGAATATTTCAGGTACGTGTTGCTATCGGGCGAGTTGTATTTATTCTGTCATGCCAACTAGTTTTAGCGATGTTACATGTTGTCCGGAGCGGAAACAGCTGAACGTCACGTGACGTGAATGTTCGCTACGTCAGAAAATGTGTTTCCATCTGTCGTTTAGCGCATCTCAAATCCCAAAAACCACCTCAAGCGAGCATATAAACTTTTTAGCGTAATTCAGGAAGTAACCTCGCAATTTGCCGTTTCCATTAAGCTTTTCTGCTGCGCTATTTCAGATTGCGCAGCTAGAAACCTTGATGGAAACACGGCTAATGTTTTTTTTATTCCCACATATTTTTACAAACAAGAAACAGACTAACAATTCTAACTATTTACAGGCGATTTTTCCCCTCCCCCATTTCTTATTGTCCTGAGCCTTTGTTTGTATTCCCTGAAGCAGTTTCTCTCCAGCTGAGGTACAAGCCCACATCACAGGCCTCACACCTCCAGGCTGTGCTTTTCTCATTCAGTGCTTGCAGCGCCGTCTTCCCATGCTTGCTCTCTGAGACACATTCCTGATTGTTGCTGCATGGGGCTGGAGATGGTCTACAGGTTCCTTTTGTGGCTCATTTCGAAGAGGAACACCTAGGAGGTGTGCTGCCAGCTCTTCCTGGAATCTCTGGTCATCATCTTACTTCTCATATAGCCGTTTTCGCATTGGCCAGCCCTCCCCGGCTCTCCCAGCTTCTAACCCGGGTTCGGCGTGTTCGCATTTACCTTTTCCGCCCGGGATCCACCGTTGTTCTGGAACCATGTCCACCGTGGTTCTATCGGGCCGAGCCCCACGGACCCAGTTTGACGTCATGTACTGCTCACATTTGATTCGTTGTTTGCAGCAGGGACGGGACTCATTCAAACAACCTCAGCGCGAGGGTTGAATTTCATTCAAATTCAATAATAATAATAATAATAATGTCTTTTCCTGTCATCTGCGTATGTTTCCCATACACAGACGAAATAACTACAGAAACCCCTAAAACTATTGTTAGCTGAATTAGTGTTTGAGTTTAATTTTTGTTAATAACTGATCACAAATCAGCTTATGTTACAACGTAAATAACAACGAAGCGCAGACCCATTTCCGCCTTTCAGCGCGACTTGAATGTCATTAAAATATAACTAATATTGTCTAACTGTTGCGCGCAGCCAGGGTTTTAAAATATAACTAATAATCTCTAACTCCGTTGCGTAGCTAGAATGTCGAGAGCGGCGATTCCTTCATAAGCAATGTGAACTCCCAAAAAAAACAATCCGCCGCCGTGGCTCACAGCGTTAATGCTGTTGTATCTTGACCAGACGAAGCGGGTTCGCGTCCCACCTGGGACAATGTTTTTTTTTACGTTTGTCTTTTATTGGAGTAAATAAAAAGGAGTTTGTTTGGTAAAATGCTTAACAAAACTCCTTTTTATTTACTCCAATAAAAGACAAACGTTAAAAAAAAACTTGTCCCAGGTGGGACGCGAACCCGCTTCGTCTGGTCAAGATACAACAGCATTAACGCTGTAAGCCACGGCGGCGGATTGTTTTTGGGAGTTCACGTTGCTTATGAAGGAATCACCGCTCTTGACATTCTAGCTACGCAAAGGAAAATATAACTAATAATCTCTA
This sequence comes from Garcialebias charrua, assembly GCA_038048925.1. NCBI lineage: Eukaryota > Metazoa > Chordata > Actinopteri > Cyprinodontiformes > Rivulidae > Garcialebias > Garcialebias charrua. The sequence continues at coordinate 8,472 of JBBPBX010015492.1, read as the reverse complement.
ACTCCGTTGCGTAGCTAGAATGTCGAGAGCGGTGATTCCTTCATAAGCAACGTGAACTCCCAAAAAAAACAATCCGCCGCCGTGGCTCACAGCGTTAATGCTATTGTATCTTGACCAGACGAAGCGGGTTCGCGTCCCACCTGGGACAAGGTTTTTTTTTAACGTTTGTCTTTTATTGGAGTAAATAAAAAATTTTAAGCATTTTACCAAACAAACTCCTTTTTATTTACTCCAATAAAAGACAAACGTTAAAAAAAAACATTGTCCCAGGTGGGACGCGAACCCGCTTCGTCTGGTCAAGATACAACAGCATTAACGCTGTGAGCCACGGCGGCGGATTGTTTTTTTTGGGAGTTCACATTGCTTATGAAGGAATCGCCGCTCTCGACATTCTAGCTACGCAACGGAGTTAGAGATTATTAGTTATATTTTAAAACCCTGGCTGCGCGCAACAGTTAGACAATATTAGTTATATTTTAATGACATTCAAGTCGCGCTGAAAGGCGGAAATGGGTCTGCGCTTCGTTGTTATTTACGTTGTAACATAAGCTGATTTGTGATCAGTTATTAACAAAAATTAAACTCAAACACTAATTCAGCTAACAATAGTTTTAGGGGTTTCTGTAGTTATTTCGTCTGTGTATGGGAAACATACGCAGATGACAGGAAAAGACATTATTATTATTATTATTATTGAATTTGAATGAAATTCAACCCTCGCGCTGAGGTTGTTTGAATGAGTCCCGTCCCTGCTGCAAACAACGAATCAAATGTGAGCAGTACATGACGTCAAACTGGGTCCGTGGGGCTCGGCCCGATAGAACCACGGTGGACATGGTTCCAGAACAACGGTGGATCCCGGGCGGAAAAGGTAAATGCGAACACGCCGAACCCGGGTTAGAAGCTGGGAGAGCCGGGGAGGGCTGGCCAATGCGAAAACGGCTATATGAGAAGTAAGATGATGACCAGAGATTCCAGGAAGAGCTGGCAGCACACCTCCTAGGTGTTCCTCTTCGAAATGAGCCACAAAAGGAACCTGTAGACCATCTCCAGCCCCATGCAGCAACGATCAGGAATGTGTCTCAGAGAGCAAGCATGGGAAGACGGCGCTGCAAGCACTGAATGAGAAAAGCACAGCCTGGAGGTGTGAGGCCTGTGATGTGGGCTTGTACCTCAGCTGGAGAGAAACTGCTTCAGGGAATACAAACAAAGGCTCAGGACAATAAGAAATGGGGGAGGGGAAAAATCGCCTGTAAATAGTTAGAATTGTTAGTCTGTTTCTTGTTTGTAAAAATATGTGGGAATAAAAAAAACATTAGCCGTGTTTCCATCAAGGTTTCTAGCTGCGCAATCTGAAATAGCGCAGCAGAAAAGCTTAATGGAAACGGCAAATTGCGAGGTTACTTCCTGAATTACGCTAAAAAGTTTATATGCTCGCTTGAGGTGGTTTTTGGGATTTGAGATGCGCTAAACGACAGATGGAAACACATTTTCTGACGTAGCGAACATTCACGTCACGTGACGTTCAGCTGTTTCCGCTCCGGACAACATGTAACATCGCTAAAACTAGTTGGCATGACAGAATAAATACAACTCGCCCGATAGCAACACGTACCTGAAATATTCTCTCCATTTTGATGAGATGTGTGGCCGGGTTCTGTTTTCAACCGCTACTTCCTGTTTACTGTAGACATGCGCAGTGCTGACGTCTGACGTAATGACGCTGACGTCTGACGTAATGACGCTGACGTCTGACGTAATGACGCTGACGTCTGACGTAATGACGCTGTGCGCGGCTTGGAAGACGCGCTTGGAAGAAGCGCTTAAGCCAGTAGATGGAAACACTTCTGATCTGCATTAATTTGTATTTACATATTTGCGAGGTAGCTCAAATTTCGCAATTAAAATGGATGGAAACACGGTTATTGTAAATATGTTCTATAGTGTTGAAATTGTTAATTTGTGATGCAAAATCTGTACTTCATGTTCAAATGCAGATTTTTATTTGCATAAAATCACTAAAATATATTGTTTTTTGTTTTTTAGTGATATTAAACCGTTTTAATAGTGGTTTAGTATCAAGTATAATGTAAAACAATGCCAGATATTGAAAGTTCTACATATTCTGTAAAAATGTGCTGAAGCACTGGGCCATAGGACATTTTCTTCCTATTTTCTAGTGAAAAACAAGTAAAAAATGCCAGGCAGAAATTTGAGACTTAGGTGTATTAAACATTCTCCTCTAGCATATTCACGACTGCAAGATATCCAGCTGGAGATGAACATGCAACAGAAACACCTGCAGCAGGATGTTAAAACGAGGTGGAATAGTACATGTTACATGGTACAGAGCCTGACTGAACAGAAACCATGAGCTGTACCCACAGCAAACCAGTGGGGCTTGCTTGAGAAAACGATGACCTGTCTTGAACCATTTGAGGAGTTTACAAGGAAGGTGAGCACAACCACAGCCTCCACTGCTGATGTTATTCCAAGTGTCGCCTCCTGTCCATGGAAACTGAGGCTGACGCTGGAATTAAAACCATGAAAAAGACGCTCCTAGCAGCTGTTGAGAAGATCTGTATGCACTTTCTACACTGCTGGACCCACGATACAAGGACAGGTGAGACATACAGGTTTTGTTCAATAAATTAACATTTTAGTGAAACATTTTAATGTTTTTGTAAGATTTTTCACTCTTTGTGACAAGCATAACTTTATTAGATTTTTATATTTTTTATATTATTGTACACAGTACACTTTATTTAATTTCATTCATAAAAACAACAAAAACGTCAATTAAAGGTGCTGTATGTAACTTTTCTAAAAATATGAAACTGAACCCTATGTATTTTATCTTTTCAGATTTTTCACCAGTGCAGACTCTGCCAAGCGGGGGAAAGATGCACTAGCTAAGGAGCTGGAGGAAGACTTGAGGATCAACACTGATGAAGCATCCAAGGCTTTGGAGCCACCAGGGAAGTCCAGTGTCTCCATCACAGAGACATCTGGACCAGTCTCAGTCCATCACAGAGACATCTGGACCAGTCTCAGTCCATCACAGGGACATCTGGACCAGTCTCAGTCCATCACAGGGACACCTGGACCAGTCTCAGTCCATCACAGGGACATCTGGACCAGTCTCAGTCCATCACAGAGACATCTGGACCAGTCTCAGTCCATCACAGAGACATCTGGACCAGTCTCAGTCCATCACAGGGACATCTGGACCAGTCTCAGTCCATCACAGAGACATCTGGACCAGTCTCAGTCCATCACAGAGACATCTGGACCAGTCTCAGTCCATCACAGGGACACCTGGACCAGTCTCAGTCCATCACAGGGACACCTGGACCAGTCTCAGTCCATCACAGGGACACCTGGACCAGTCTCAGTCCATCACAGGGACACCTGGACCAGTCTCAGTCCATCACAGGGACACCTGGACCAGTCTCAGTCCATCACAGGGACACCTGGACCAGTCTCAGTCCATCACAGAGACACCTGGACCAGTCTCAGTCCATCACAGGGACACCTGGACCAGTCTCAGTCCATCACAGGGACACCTGGACCAGTCTCAGTCCATCACAGGGACACCTGGACCAGTCTCAGTCCATCACAGGGACACCTGGACCAGTCTCAGTCCATCACAGGGACACCTGGACCAGTCTCAGTCCATCACAGGGACACCTGGACCAGTCTCAGTCCATCACAGGGACACCTGGACCAGTCTCAGTCCATCACAGGGACACCTGGACCAGTCTCAGTCCATCACAGGGACACCTGGACCAGTCTCAGTCCATCACAGGGACACCTGGACCAGTCTCAGTCCATCACAGGGACACCTGGACCAGTCTCAGTCCATCACAGGGACACCTGGACCAGTCTCAGTCCATCACAGGGACACCTGGACCAGTCTCAGTCCATCACAGGGACACCTGGACCAGTCTCAGTCCATCACAGGGACACCTGGACCAGTCTCAGTCCATCACAGGGACACCTGGACCAGTCTCAGTCCATCACAGGGACACCTGGACCAGTCTCAGTCCATCACAGGGACACCTGGACCAGTCTCAGTCCATCACAGGGACACCTGGACCAGTCTCAGTCCATCACAGGGACACCTGGACCAGTCTCAGTCCATCACAGGGACACCTGGACCAGTCTCAGTCCATCACAGGGACACCTGGACCAGTCTCAGTCCATCACAGGGACACCTGGACCAGTCTCAGTCCATCACAGGGACACCTGGACCAGTCTCAGTCCATCACAGGGACACCTGGACCAGTCTCAGTCCATCACAGGGACACCTGGACCAGTCTCAGTCCATCACAGGGACACCTGGACCAGTCTCAGTCCATCACAGGGACACCTGGACCAGTCTCAGTCCATCACAGGGACACCTGGACCAGTCTCAGTCCATCACAGGGACACCTGGACCAGTCTCAGTCCATCACAGGGACACCTGGACCAGTCTCAGTCCATCACAGGGACACCTGGACCAGTCTCAGTCCATCACAGGGACACCTGGACCAGTCTCAGTCCATCACAGGGACACCTGGACCAGTCTCAGTCCATCACAGGGACACCTGGACCAGTCTCAGTCCATCACAGGGACACCTGGACTGGAGTGGAAGCAGCAGCAGCAGCAGCTCAAAGCAGCAACAAAGGTAGCAGCAGCTTCACTAAAGAATTTGACAAAATAAGTGGGGAGCGTGAGGAAGATCCAGGTGCAGGAAACCGCTCTAGCACTGCTGTACAGTTGCATGGATATTTTACAGAGGAAACCGTTTCTGCCACACATGACCCATACCAATACAGCAAACCCCCGATTTACGTACGAGTTGGGGACCTAAGAACGGTTCGCAGCTCGATTCTGCCGTAGCTAGGGGGTGAAAATATCGCCCAGTTCGTAGGTCCTTATTCCGTTCGTAGGTCGTGGAAATACCGCTAACGGAGCGCGCGCACACATTTAAGCATGTACAGTAGTGTACTGTAATGTTAAACATTGCTATTCACATTTACAGAATAAATAAAAATATATTTTCTTACTTTGAGATGGTCAAAGCCGACATCTTAGGTTGCCATGCGTTGATTGTTGTCGGGCCGAGCAGCGCGGCGGCCGGCGAGTGAACCACCGCAGCTGCTCGAGACCTGTGTTAGCTAGCTGGCTAGCTTCTGCTAGCCAAGCCATGAGCTGGTGTTGGAGCGGCGGCGCGATCAGCGATCAATCTGCAGCTGCTGCTCCAGCCTGAGATGTCCACAGAGCGATTCCAGCTAGTAATTAATCCATATGATGCGATCCTGGTCACCATTCATTCAACCTTTATTTAGTCAGGTAAATCTTTTGAACCTCAAGGGCTCATTTACGAAAGCGACCTGCTAAAACTAAAGAACAATGAACAGCAGTGGTATAATTTCCTTAAACAATAAACAATAAACAAACAAACAATAAACAATAGAAAACAAAAGAGAGAAAAAAAAAACAAAAGTTTTTTTTTTTTTTTTTTTTTTTACAAAGTATCAAAAAACTAGCAAAACATTATAAGGTAGACGTATAAAATCAAAGACAGGAACAAATCTGCATTGGTTTTTGCCAGGATTCCAACAGATTCTGAAAACCATTTAGAGAAGTCAAGGTCGAGTGTTCAAAGTGTTCAAAGTGTTCAAAGTGTTCAAAGACCGGCTCCCGGCAGCTAACCTAAAATGGCGTCCGGTGTTCTACATTAATTTGTGACCGGAGACCCCCGTGACTGAACCTAAAATGGCGTCCGGTGTTCTACATTAATTTGTGACCGTGTAAACTGAAGACCTACTTCCTGCTGCCCAAGATTGCTCAAAAATGATCAGAAATGATCATTTTTATCATAATTATTATTTATAAAGCCTTTAAAACAACCACAGCTGCAACAAAGTGATGTACACATGAAATTAAGAACATTTAAACACACAAAAAAAAAAAAAATTTTTTTAATACAGTAATTTCATATTTTTATTAAATATGATACGTTCGTAGGTCCCGTTGTTCGTAGGTCGATGGAGTCGTAAGTAGGGGGTTTGCTGTACTGGGGAGTCAACAGTCAGCGGTTTCCTGGCCTTGCTGCCTCTGCCTTTAAGTATCTCTGTGCGCCCTGCACTAGCGTAGAAAGTGAACGGCTATTCAGCACGGTTTCCATCCATCTTGGACGAGAAGCGAAACAGACTCACAGCCGAGAGAACAGAAATGCTTGCATTCTTAAACAAAAACCTTCCAGTGATGCTTAAGCCTGAGCTTGAGAAGCTTGAGAAATTTACTTGATCATCAGTCCTGATAAAAACTTATCAGGACTGATTTTTTGTTTTTTTGTTTTTACCAAGCTAGCTAATGAAGCTATTGTTTTATTTGGCTGCTGTTTTTCAGTTTGCACAATTGCAGTTAACCAAAGAAAGGACTGATTTCTGTTTATTTGTACTGGTGCATAGTTATAAAATAAATTTGCAATTCAGTAGTTCATTTGTCTGTTTTTTTATTTTTAAATAGGAAAGAAATGTTTTCAATTAATGCTGTTTTTCAGTATCGGATCGGATCTGTATCGGCCGATACTAAACCTCAGGTATTGGAATCGGTATCGGAAGAGTACCTAGAATGAGTTTCCACTGAGTGTCAGGCAGGCTCCCACTCTCACAGTCTTTAAGTCTCACTTGAAAACCCACTTCTATTCTCTCGCCTTTAACACGGCAATAATTGGTAAACAATAATTGGTAAAATGATGAAATATTACCCCCATCTTTGCTTGTCCAGACTTTAAACTGTATTGGTCCAACAGTGTTGATGATAATTAACAACTCACTGAGCAAAGGATTGGTCCCATCCTATTTTAAAACAGCAGAAGTGACCCCTCTATTAAAGAAGCCTAATCTGGATTCTAGCTCCCTTTCAAATTTCCGTCCCATCTCTAAACTACCTTTTTTCAGTAAAGTACTTGAAAAAGTTGTAGAAACCCAACTCAAATCCTGGTTCTGTCAGTTACAGATTTCTGATCCACTTCAGTCTGGTTTTCTAAAACACCATTCCACTGAAACTGCTCTTTTAAAAGTTCACAACGATCTGTTAATGGCTGCCGATGATGGAAAATGTTCTGTGTTGGTCCTGTTGGATCTTAGTGCTGCCTTTGATACTGTTGACCATGCAGTCTTATTAAACAGGCTGCAGGTTCTGGCTGGTATTTCTGGCTCAGCTTTGGACTGGCTCACATCATACCTCTCGCACAGAACTTTCTGCATCAAGACAGACAGGTTCTCCTCTGACTATGCCCCCTTAAATTGTGGGGTGCCTCAAGGTTCGGTTCTGGGTCCGCTTTTGTTTTCCTTCTATATTATCCCACTTGCCAGCATTATTCAATCCTTTTCTGATATCTCCTACCACATTTATGCTGATGATATTCAGTTGTATTTTTCATTTAAACCACACCAGCTGGACATGTTAGCCATCCTTGTCCAATGCTTGTCCCGTATAAGTGACTGGCTTGCCAGTAACTTTTTGGTTTTAAACACCAGTAAGACAGAGACTTTGATTTCTGCTCCCAGTCACCTTCACTCTGAAATCAATCAGAAAATTAACTCTTTCTGCCCAGCAGCCAAAGCAAAAGTAAGAAATCTTGGAGTCACATTTGAATCTTCACTAGGTTTTGAGACTCACATTAAGACTATTTCCCGTTCTTGTTTCTTTCATTTAAGAAATATTTCTAAAATACGACCTATGGTGTCCAGAGTTGAACTGGAGAACATTATTCACGCTTTTGTGTCATCACGTCTAGACTACTGCAATGCCCTTTTTACCTGCCTGGACAAGTCTTCTGTATCACGCCTACAAGTGATACAGAACGCAGCTGCCAGACTTCTCACTAGATCCAGTAAATACTGCCACATCACTCCAGTTCTGCATTCACTTCACTGGCTCCCAGTTGAGTTTAGAATCCGTTTTAAAGTCCTTGTGCTCACGTACAGAGCTTTAAATGGCCAGGCTCCTGTATACCTTTGTCAGCTTTTGACTAAATACTCTGCTGCCCGTGACCTACGATCACAGACCCAGAACTTCTTGGATGTTCCACGTACGCGGATGAAAACTAAAGGGGACAGGGCCTTTCAGTCAGTGGCCCCCAGGCTTTGGAATAGTCTGCCCCTGCAGCTTCGTTTTGCTGACTCTGTTGAGGTTTTTAAAAAACAACTGAAAACACTTTTATTTGCTCAGGCTTTTATGTCATGATTTTATTGTATTTTGCATTGATTGATATTTGTAGATTTTATGCTTGTTTTATTCTGTGTATACTTTTGCCATTGATTTTGTTGTACAGCGCTTTGTGATTTTATGTCTGTGATAAGCGCTCTAGAAATAAACATTACTTACTTACACGGTGTGATTTGTTTTTATCCTCTCTGTCATATACTGTACATTGTTGGACATTTTAGTTAGTTTCTGTTGCTATTTGTATC
>JBBPBX010015491.1:22234-49378 GCA_038048925.1 Garcialebias charrua | reverse complement strand
CCCCCCCGTCCTGTTCAGCATTGTGGCACTCAAAATTATTGTCTGAGTGTTGAGGTGATACCCAACAGATTTACTTTCACAAGCAGAGCATTGTGGCTGGCCTCAATGCTCCACTTGATGTATAAATTAAACTTTATTACAATTATCTTTGGGTTTGTTGGACACTAGGATGAAAAGACAAAGAAGAAAACAAAGGTAGAAAAGTGAGCGAAAGGTTAAAAGAGAAAAAAGGAGATAGGAGTAGAGGAGAGAGAGAAAGGTATAAAGAGGACACACATCTACTGTACGTCATTAAAGTCTGCCTCTAGACCTGAGGAGAGGAAAAAAGACAAAACCGAGAAACCACAACAACAAAACAACATATACAGTATAATGATACATGTAACATCATTAGAAAGTATTTTATATGGTACATGGTAATACAAGATGTATTTAGTGGCCACCACAACACAACTGAGTGTGTATCTGATAAATACCTGGATCCAAACACCTGTGTGAGCAACTTGTCACTATAAGATTTCCCCTTAAAGGTCCACCGACATGATTTTTTTACTTTTCATAAAATTGCTCAAAATATATATATTTTATCATTTAAATATGTTGTTTTATGCAAACAAAATGATAAATCACTTTAATTTTGCTTTAAAAGTGATTTTGAACTTCAAGCCGTGTTTAATCATGGGAAATCCAATTACACACGAACGCACCATCTGTGATGTCACACTGGGCAGAGGGCTCAGGTCTCTTTAATAGCGGACCATTTAAAACCCGACGAATTTAGCAATCTGTGAAGATTTGAGCTATTTGTCTTCATTTTGGGAAGCAGAAAATAGTTTGGGTGATGGAACAAGAAACAACAGGATCTAATTTAGGTCTGATGCTGTATCAGACTTACCTTCATGTCGAGCTGCTCATACCTACGCACTGTGACAAGCCCAGAGCTCTGCCCGGTGTGACATCACAGATGGTGCGTTCGGGTGTAATCAGATTTCCCATGATTAAACACGGCTTGAAGTTCAAAATCACTTTTAAAGCAAAATTAAAGTGATTTATCATTTAGTTTGCATAAATGTACATATTTAAATGATAAAATATATATACAGTATTGAGCAATTTTATGAATAGTAAAAAAGTCATGTCGGTGGACCTTTAAGAATGTTCAATAGTGTGGACTTCTGGTTTGGTGATGTAGAAGGAGGAAGCAGGTTGAAGGAGCTCCCGACTAACTTTCTTTAAACTGTGACAGCCTGCTCATTTTCAGAGCTGCTCTCATTACTTTTTGTTCTTCCTTGGCCCCTCCCATCCTGCCACACTTAAAGACGCACCTGGATCACAGCTGTGAACTCACCTGATTGCTCCACTGTTCAAGCTCGTTTACCCTTCCAGTTAAAAGATGGCAGTTTCTCTCCAGACCAGAGAGTCAAGGATTCCACTAGTGTTGCATCTCTGGGCAAACAATTAAACTTTAATCCGAGGTTGTGCAATCCCTCGCCTGTTCCCTTCACTTCCTGCTGGAAGTCATCACCGTGGACCGACAGAAACAAACAAAAAGGAAACGTGCATCTACTCCTGTGCGCTCTCCGCCGTGAATCCGGAGATCCTGGAAGCGTGTGACGTCACCCAGTTCATTATTCGTAAGTCCCTGAATTAAATATTTAAAATTACTAAAAATTAATCAGTTATGCCCCATAGTGATTTCAAAAATTACATTTGTTCATTACAGATGACAAAAACAAAAAACAACCTATGGATTTCTGATTCTGCTTTATCTGAGACCTGTAAGTCTATTTATTCTTTTTCCTGTTTTTTATTGTAAGCATTTAAATGGCACTTGGGCCTGATTATTGTTTTTGTTATTCCACAGCTCTTGCTGTGGAGCAGTAAAATATGGGAGCAGTAAATATATGGGAGCAGTAAATATATGGAACCTTTGACCTGTTGATTGTGGAAGACAAGAAAAGACTTGAGAACTTATTTTTGATGGGGGGGATTTGTGTTTATTTTGTTTATGGACATTTAAAAATATAAAACCTGAAAGAAAAAAAAAAGTGAAATTATGTGGAAGATGTTTTGTTTGTTTTTTGTGTAAAAGAAAAAAGGATGAAGTTTTGTTGGTTTTTTTTTGTCATTCAAATTGTAAAGGGTCAACACCATTAAGTGGATGGTCCTTGTGTGACAGGTTAAAAAAAATAAAAAATACAAAAGTAACTCAAAATTGGTCATCCTAACTGTCAGGAGGGATACCTGGCTGGCACCCCTTTTAATAAAACCGTCACATAAAAAATGGCACCCCAGATGGGACAGTTTTTTTGAATGACAACTTTATGATCAGCACTGAAAAATAAATAAATAAATATAAAAAATAAAAATAAAATAAATAAATAAATGAGCACAGAAGCAAACAGAATAGATCACCCTCCAATCACTTCCACCCCCCCAAATGTGATGACCCCTATATGCTCCACAGCATACTCTCTCCTGGACATGGAATTAACCAAGCTGGATTTGATGTTGGATTCCCCTTTGGTACCACAGCCTCCTTCTCAAGCTCAACACAAAACACAGGCTGCACCTGATGTTCCAGAAACGGAGTTAAAAACTGCCATGGAGGAAATAAAAACCAGTGTTAGATGGGAGATGAGCAATATGAGGGACACAACAATAAAAAGTGTGAAAAAATTAATTCAAGACCATGGACAAGAACAATACAAACGGATGGATGCACAGTTGGAATACATACTCTCACAAACGAAAGCCGCTCTTGGATGGAGACTGAAACACCATCAGTCTGAGCTACTAGAGGAGTTCAAATCCCTTCTCACCCCAGTTACAGCCAGCATCTCTGCTCTGCAAGAAGAGGTTTCCCGCTTGCAGGGGGAGATTTCAGCATGTCAAATCACCATCAAATCTGTAACAGAGGAAATAGTCACAAAAATCCAACCAGTTCAGACCTGCCATCAGACCACAATAATGGATGACACTGCACAGACCATGTATCAAGGTGTACCAAAATCAATAACATTTGCCAACAGACCCCGGATGGAATCTACTGTTCGGCCTGGTATAGCACCAGGTGGCACCACCACCTTTTTACTAAACAGGAGTCGAGACCAGGGGAAGAGCCCTGTGAAATTATTGTTTCCAACGTATGGAAAATTAGAAGACCCCCCTGATCCTCTACAATATCTGGAACGGTGTGAGGATTATTTGGCTCTAAATTCATTAACAGATGAAGAACTTATGGCTACATTAAGGAATGTGTTGCATGGCACAGCCAGAGACTGGTGGGATGTAGCCAGATACAAGGTTAATACCTGGGCTGATTTTCAAAAGCAGTTTCAGGCCGCTTTTCTCTCTGAGGACTATGAGGACGAGCTGGCAGAACGAGTGAGGACCAGAGTTCAAGGAGAGAATGAGAGCATCAGAGATTTCATATATATGTACCAATCTTTGTGCAGACGCTGGAAACCCCAGATTGAAGATGAGGACATTGTCAAGATGATCCTGAAAAACATAAATCCTACATTGGCCAGCCAGTTAAGGAGTAGCAGAGTAACAACTGTAGATGAACTTGTTCGTCTGGGACAGCAGCTGGAGAGAGACCGAGACAACCAACAACAGTATGCACACAAGAATCAAGTAAAATTACCCCCTAAGCCAGCTGAACATAGACCTCCTCACCATGACAACACAGTACGGCCAAGACAACCAAACTACAACCAAAGTCACAATCGCCCCTCTCAACCATTCTGTTGGCGTTGTAAAGACAATCATTCTCCTGCAGCTTGTCCACATGCTGGAACCAATCGATCCCCTTTACCTTCAAATCCTCCTCAACCGGCTAGCAATCCATCACACATCTCATCAGCTCCAAGCCCAGTGACTCTTGGGTCTCTCACAAACTCTGGATTTCCTAGTGAACACTGTCTTTCTGCCACATCCTCAACAAACTCCTTACCAAACCAGTTGATAGTTCCTATCAGCATACATTCCTGGAAAGGACCTGCAATTTTGGACACGGGTTCCTCTTATACACTGCTAAATGAGAAGGTGTGGAATGAACTAAATGGAGAACTTAAACCTTGGACGAGAGGACCTTTATATTTAGCAGATGGAGAAGGACGACAACCTTTGGGATGGAGTGAGATCACCATTAGCTTACAAAACCAGTCCATAAACTTGCCTTGTGTTATCCTGTCTGCTCATCACCTCACGTTCCCTGCAGTCATTGGACTTAATTTCATTTCCCTCTCTGGTCTGCAGTTTGATGTTTCTGAAAAACGTTACTGGTTCAAGTTCAACAGAAAACAACAATACAGTTTTCTAAAAGAATGTGCTTCCTGGTCAAATGAACCTCATCAACAGCTTGCCTTTTTCTCAGCAATCACTGAGCATCGACGAGTGGCTGATGTTAACCAGACAAAGGCCAAACAAAGACAAAAACGAAACTATGATCGTGGAAGAAGAGATGGTTACTTCGCTGAGAAAGATAGGGTGTGGTTCCGTTCTCACCCCTGGTCCAAAACCAACCAGTCATACACAGCCAAACTTGCCCCACGATGGAAGGGTCCCTATCGTATAACAAGAAGGACTGGCCCTATCAATTATGAGGTTGTGTTGGAGGACACTGGTGAAGACCTTCGTGTGGTTCATATATCACAACTCAAACCTTGCTATCCTACAGCAGAGGAAGTGGACAACGCACAGCGCCCAAAAAATTCTAGACATATTCAATGAAGAAAGTGATGAAGAAGATTTCCATGACTTCCCTTCTTCTGACTTATTGGCAAAATAATTGTGGTATTGGAGAGTATGAAAAATGTGTGTGAAATCAAATTGTAACTTGTATTCTCCCTTACTAGTTCGGGACCTCTCAAGGGGGGGGATGTGTGACAGCCTGCTCATTTTCAGAGCTGCTCTCATTACTTTTTGTTCTCCCTTGGCCCCTCCCATCCTGCCACACTTAAAGACGCACCTGGATCACAGCTGTGAACTCACCTGATTGCTCCACTGTTCAAGCTCGTTTACCCTTCCAGTTAAAAGATGGCAGTTTCTCTCCAGACCAGAGAGTCAAGGATTCCACTAGTGTTGCATCTCTGGGCAAACAATTAAACTTTAATCCGAGGTTGTGCAATCCCTCGCCTGTTCCCTTCACTTCCTGCTGGAAGTCATCACCGTGGACCGACAGAAACAAACAAAAAGGAAACGTGCATCTACTCCTGTGCGCTCTCCGCCGTGAATCCGGAGATCCTGGAAGCGTGTGACGTCACCCAGTTCATTATTCGTAAGTCCCTGAATTAAATATTTAAAATTACTAAAAATTAATCAGTTATGCCCCATAGTGATTTCAAAAATTACATTTGTTCATTACAGATGACAAAAACAAAAAACAACCTATGGATTTCTGATTCTGCTTTATCTGAGACCTGTAAGTCTATTTATTCTTTTTCCTGTTTTTTATTGTAAGCATTTAAATGGCACTTGGGCCTGATTATTGTTTTTGTTATTCCACAGCTCTTGCTGTGGAGCAGTAAAATATGGGAGCAGTAAATATATGGGAGCAGTAAATATATGGAACCTTTGACCTGTTGATTGTGGAAGACAAGAAAAGACTTGAGAACTTATTTTTGATGGGGGGATTTGTGTTTATTTTGTTTATGGACATTTAAAAATATAAAACCTGAAAGAAAAAAAAGTGAAATTATGTGGAAGATGTTTTGTTTGTTTTTTGTGTAAAAGAAAAAAGGATGAAGTTTTGTTGGTTTTTTTTGTCATTCAAATTGTAAAGGGTCAACACCATTAAGTGGATGGTCCTTGTGTGACAGGTTAAAAAAAATAAAAAATACAAAAGTAACTCAAAATTGGTCATCCTAACTGTCAGGAGGGATACCTGGCTGGCACCCCTTTTAATAAACCCGTCACAAAACTACTTTAAAACCGGAGTTACATACCTCCATCAAGCACTGGACTGACAGAAGCACAGTTTCTGTACACTTGAGACGTTATGATGGCCAGTGACAACACTAAACAAAAGCCTTCAACCAGGCGTGCGAATACCCTGGCTAGTAAAGTAGCCTCAATGGCCACGGACTCCTCTGACACTGTTTCACCTGGCGAAAGTGATTGTGGAGACTCTGTTTCCATGTCTCAGCTGGTTATAGAACTATCTAAGCAGCGGAACAACTTTAAGGAGGATGTGGCCGCACTAATTCAAGAATCGATTCGGCCTCTACAAGCATCGATGGACGGACTACGTGACGAAGTTGGCTCCTTTCAGGGCCGTCTTGTGGCAGCTGAAACCCTGGCAGGCGACAATTTTAAACGTTTATGTGAAACTGAGGCTGTCGTTAAAACTCTACAAGCCCAAAACGCAACCTTACTCGAACGCCTGGAAAGCCTGGAAAATCGATCTCGGAGATCAAACCTACGCGTGCTTAACATACCTGAAGGCAGTGAAGACGGCCAGGATCCAACCAAGTTTATCTCCGAGCTGCTAAAGGATGTTATGGGAGACGACACATTTCCTTCTCCCCCGGAATTGGAACGCGCGCACCGCACAGCTGGACCCAAGCCCGCAGCAGGACGACCACCGCGGCCCTTCATCGTTGCATTCCATCGATATCGGGAGAAGGAAGTCGCTTTAAGATGGTCCAGGCAACACGAAATAAAGTATCAAGGAATCACTCTCAGAATATATCCAGATCTTAGCGTCACTCTTGCAAAGAAAAGGTCGGCGTTCAACGACGTTAAAGGAGCATTCTACAAGAGAGGTGTGTCGTTTCGTCTTCTTTTCCCTGCCCGTCTTAAAGTCACGTTTAAAGGGGAAACCCATCTGTTTGAAACGCCGGGGGAAGCCCAGGCTTTTTACGACAGTTGTGTCGCAAAGTAAACAAACTTCTGACAAGCAGACTTGGGGGACGGCAGGGGGTGCTCAGAATGCAGCACGTAAAAAGAGGGTAAAATCATCCGAGAATGAGGAAAGAGGTTACTAAATAGTAGAAAGAAAATAAAAATAAAATAAAAAGTAAAGTAATAATAATAAAAATAAAAATAAATGTTTATTTATTTATTTATTTATTTTTATTGAGTTGGGAGTTGCATTTGCACACTCTGCTTTAAATGACTGGACAACACTCAACTTTAAATGGATATACCGTTTTTTTTTTTTTTTCTCTCTCACAAGGACATAAATCTATACATTTGTGAGTATGTTTGCGCCTTGTTTACATGCAAACGAATAGACCCTTTATTGTTACTATTATTTTATTTTATTGATATTATTACTATTTTTGCTATTTCTGTTGCTTTGTTTACCACCTACTTACGGTCAGAAATTAAAAATTATATGTTAATGGTTTAATTGTTGGTTCTCCAGTTCTAATGTCTGCTGCTGGCCATCATAATTTAATTTAAATTAGTGTACTTTAGCCTAAAAACTCACATTTATTGTGACGTGGGTCATTGTATAGGTGCCCTGTGGAGCTTAATTACCCATTATTTATTATTACTGATACTTTAGTGTGTAACTCCTGCATGTTAAAGTGCGACTAAACCCAAAATTAACTTTTTTTAGCTGATAAACTCCCTAGAATGTGTTTAAAAAGTTTCAGAGCACTATTTCTGTGTAAATTTTCATGTATTTGTGCGTATTAGTTAAAATCGGCAATATTTGGTCTAAAAACGTGTTCACGGTAGCCCTATGGGTTGAACGGAGGTTATTGCACGTTAATTTTACTATTAGCTCAATTTCTCTGTTGTGACATGTCTGCTCCGTTGTGACGTCACATCGTCTCCTGCCTTAATATAAAAGTGGAGCCACTCCCCCGAGAAGGTCACTCCCCCTCCAGAGTTCAGGGGTTGGATTAGCGATTAGCAACATAGCATTAGCATTGATGAGTGAAGCTGTTCCAAGAATAGCTCTTCAAACTGATGTTCACCCACCCTTACACCATCAGGGTACAATCCGTTTGGAGGTGAGTACCATTTTACACCTTTCATTCCATAATTTATCTTTTGAGTATATGACGTGTTTCTTCATGTGCTGTGTTTGCGTCTGTTCCCCCTGTGTCGGGATCCGACCGTGAGGCGCATCTGAGTTCTGAAACGAGTCCACACTATCGTGTCACAGTTATAGCTCATTTTAATCGACAGCTCCTGGTGATAAATAAATAAATATAAAACCTCCACTAAATAAATAAACCTGGTCTAGAGTGTGGGGTGTAGACTACTGTACAGGTTTTTTATTTATTTATCTCCGACAGAATCTAGTCTGACAAATACAAAGTATCAGCCACCAACACATCATATATAGCCTATTTATAATTTTTATTACTAATATAGAAGGCTGGAAGCAGCTGATAGAGGACAAGAAAACTTCCTGCAAAGATAAGTGTAGGCTTTGTGGTAGGCTAAATCTCATTCAAATTAAAAATATGACTGGAGAAAAATTATTTCTAGCTGCTATTTTTTGATAGTTAATGTCTGGGTTTTTGTTGTTGTTGTTTTTTCATTATTTGAGAGAAAGGGTGCGCGCTCCCGACACAGGGGGAACAGATTCTCACGGGGGAACAGAAATTCGCACAGCACCTGCGTTCTTTTGTTGCAAATAATGTTGTGGATCAAGGTATTTGTAAAATAATAATAATAATCTGTGCAGCAGTATTTATTTTGCACTGGGTCATCTGTTTGACAGGTCAACAAAGTGATAGAACAGTAATGTTTCTCAAGTATGTTTTTTTGTAAGGTGATTAAAAATGTGTTGTTGTTTTTTAGCTCCATATGAGGCGTTCCACATCCAGGGAATCTGAGCCGTGCAGCAGTCCCAAACACTCGAGACCACCTTCAGGATGCTCCACCCGCAGGATGGTCCACCTGCCATCCACAAACAAACACCAAGGTCTCAGCTGCACCCAACATTGTCGTGGATGGAGGTCTCAAGAGATGACGCAGCTCTGGCCGAGACTCTGCATCATCTTCCGCTGAATTTGAAATACATGTCACACATTTGGCACTTCGCATCTGGTTCTGTGAACTTCTTTTAGAATAGGATACCCTTTATGTAAATTACTATGTGCTTGTGTTAAATTATTATTTATGTTTTCTTCTAACCCTGTGTGGACTGGGCACCTGGGTGGTCTGTAACACAGGTGTACACACCCACCTGTTCACATCTGGCCATAACCTATGTCAGAAAGGGATTTTTTTATAAGTCATAAATTCAAGTACAGGAAACTTTTAAATTTTAACGTTTAAAAATTTATGCTTCCTATAACTTTTTTAATAATGTACAATTTGGATTACTCTAATTGATTATTGCACTTTGTTTCTTTTGTTTTACAATATTTAATATTTGCACACCTGAAACAATTATAATTTATATTAAATTTAAACATTACTTTGTAAAAATTGCTGATGTAAACATGTTTATTAAATGTTTGTTTAAATTATGCATGCATCTGAGAGAAATGCAATTTCAATCCTGTGTATGTTCTGTACATATTGCAGTTTGGACAATAAAGTTGACTTTTAAATTTGACTTTGATGTATGACTTGGAAATGTATTTATCAATACAGAGGTCTGTAAAGAAAGAAATTGATTACAAAAACTAGTTGTTTATGATTCATTTTATTAACAGTAAGTTAATTCAAAACAACAAAAGTTTCTGTGTCGTGTCACGGGACACCACCTCCAGCTCGTCTGTATGGATGCAGTGGACAGAAGAGAAAGCAGTCCCAACCACCTTCAAGATGCTGCACCTGCCAGCCAGAAACAAACACCAGGGTCTCAGCTGTACCAACATTGTCGTGGATGCAGGTCTCAGGAGAAGCAGCTGCTCTGGCTGAGATTCTGCATCATCATGGGATCGTCTTACTCTGCGTGGCTGCTGCATGGGTGCTTGAGTCATCACAGTTCTCTGAAAAAAACATTTGAAAGGATACAGTATTGTTAAATTCATTGCAATTTGTTTGGTTTGCATTGAAAAAATATAATTTCTCATAAATCTTACCAGCTGTGCTCAGTTTTGATTAGCTGACACATAGCTTAAACATATACTGTATGCACGTCCTAACAAATATATCATACAAGCTTATAGAATGTTTCTAAACACGGATCTTTGGAAAACAAATAAAATATTTTACCACTGTTTAGTGCTCATTTATAGTCAATTCAAAAAACAACGTGTGTTCAGTTCTAGGTTGCATATTAAAATTAAGCCAAAACGTCAAAAAAACGAGGGTAGATGAAATCAATATTTTAAAATAAAATATATTATGAAACGTTACTTTTGTAATGTGCTAAGTAATAAGATGTGGTGAATTAAAGTCACTGCAGCTGGACTACAACTCCGTTGTGATCCAAACAAAGACAAAAACACAACCGTACACCTCATGCCATGCAGCTAAACACAGGTTTTTCATGTGTTCAGTGTTCAGAAGCATACGCTTAAGCTGTGTGTGATTAAATACACGCAACAACATTTTAGAACTGTTATTTTAGTACAAGTTTAGGCATTTACTTACTGAAGACGCGACTATCCGCCATTTTGAAATCTAAACTTGGGGAGGGGTGAGAGTTCACCACTAGAGGGGGCGTGAACACAGGACAACCCACAACCTCCTCCCCTGCTTGACTCTATACACGCCCATTTTGAGAGAAATTTTGAAAATGGCCTGGGGGAGGAGTTACCGTCTCAACCTGGGTTTAGTCTCACTTTAAGTTTATTGGGAACCTTCTAAAGTTAGTTTGGGACTGTGTGTATGGCCTATCGGAGGACCTATCAGGTATTTAGGGGACAGCAGTTGGCTTCGTCAAGAGAAGTGAAGACTCAGTCGGGGTGGGTTCTAATAAGGGTTGGGTTCAGTGCTGCATTTTCCTTTCACATCTGTGATTTGTGTTGTTTTTTTTATTTGATTTTTTTCTCAAGTTTGTATACCGTGGATAAGTGGACATGCGCTGCCGGGTGGGGCTGTCGGGCCGGAACACGTATAAAATTAGATTGTTATGGCTGACATATGTAACAGTAATATGAGAGGGGGGGCCTCAATGGTTCGTTTTACCAGCTGGAATGTGAAGGGCATGAGAGGACCAGTGAAACGGGCAAAAAATTTTGCTCACCTTAAAAAACTAAAAACTGAAATTGCATTTTTACAGGAAACTCATTTGATTTCTACAGATCATATAAAACTTAAGAAGCCATGGGTGGGACAAGTTTACCATTCACAATTTAACACAAAAGCCAGAGGGACAGCAATATTGATACACAAAAATATACAGTTTACTTTAAGCAAGTCCATATCAGACCCACAGGGTAGATATGTTATAGTATCTGGTTCTCTATATGATACTCAGGTTACACTTGCTTGCATATATGCTCCTAATTGGGACGACCCCGCCTTTGTGTCCGGGTTAATATCTGCTCTACCTAACATGAACTCTCACCGCCTGATTTTGGGTGGTGATATGAACTGTGTAATGGATCCAACCCTAGACCGATCAAGCTCAAGTTCGACATCCCCATCAAAGATGGCCCAGGCCTTAGGAGTATTCATGAAGGAGACGGGCTGCATTGACCCTTGGCGCTTTTTGTTTCCAGATAGTAGGGAGTTTTCTTTCTTTTCACATGTCCATCAGTCATATTCAAGGATTGATTATTTTTTTATTGATAAATCTCTGTTACCCTTTGTCAAGAAAAGTGAATATTCTGCTATCGTAGAGTCTGATCACTCTCCAGTTATATTGGATTTAGCCTTATCACTTAATCAAGCTCACCGCCCCATGTGGAGACTTGACTCAACTTTGTTAGCAGATGATAAATTTTTTGAATTGATGTCTACTGTGATAGATAATTTTTTGCTCGAAAACAAATCAGACTCGGTGTCTCCCTCTATCCTGTGGGAAACATTAAAAGTGGTAATCAGAGGTGAAATAATATCTTACACTGCTACACGCAACAAAATTAGAAAAGCAAGGCAGAACCAACTTATTAGTTCTATGCTAGAACTGGACCGTAGGCACTCTATATCACCCTCCCCCGAGCTATATAAAGAGAGACTATGTCTACAAATGCAATATAACCTTATCTCAACGCAGGATGTTGAACAATCCCTGCTCAGATCCCGAGGCTTCATATACGAACACGGTGAGAGGGCGGGCCGCCTTTTGGCCCACCAACTCAAAAGTCGGTCAGCGACACAGCTCATACCACAGATTCAAAAGTCCGCTACAGAGCAAACTGTTGATCCAGCTGAAATAAACCAAGTCTTTGAAAAATTTTATTCTGATTTATACTCCTCACAATTTCCAGAGGATAATTCAGACATGAAAGATTTTCTAGACGACTTGAATATCCCTGCTATAGATCTAGATAAGAAGAGGGATGTGGATAGGCCCCTCACTCTTACTGAAGTTATCAACTCTATTTCAGCATTGCAGAGTGGCAAGACCCCTGGACCAGACGGCTTTCCAATCGAATTCTATAAAAAAATTTCATCCAAATTAGCACCTCTTTTACTTGAAATGTTTAACAACTCATTGGAGAATGGAAACTTGCCACAGACCCTTACAGAAGCTAATATTACACTTTTATTAAAACATGGTAAAAATCCGATGGACTACGCTTCCTACAGGCCTATATCACTCCTTAATGGAGACGTTAAAATTTTAGCTAAACTTTTGGCCTTGAGACTGGATACGGTCATGACAGATATAATCTCCTCTGATCAAACCGGGTTCATGAGAGGTCGTCACTCTTTTTCTAATATACGTAGGCTTATTGGTGTTATTCATGCGCCTTCACCGGGAGAGACCCCTGAGGTTGTGGTTTCTCTCGATGCGGAGAAGTAGTGCTGGACGATAATTCAATAACGATAAATATCGCGATATACTTTTATTCAATAACGATGATATGAAGTTTAAGCATATTTTCGATATTTCGATAGGATTTTACAACGTTTTTCTGTTTCTGTTCGGGTTGGAGCGGCTGCTTCAACAACCCGCCCGGACAGAAAAAGCTGTGACACAAAACGTGCGTGGTGACGTCGTTGTTACGCAGCGCTCACTCCAGCAGCAGGCGTTAGCGGTAGCAGGCTAAAAGCTAAGCTAGTCTCCAAAGCGCGTTAAGTTTTCGCTTCAAAACGAGTCAAACGAGTGCTCATGACCGTCAGAATGTGACTGAACAAAGTTTCACAAGCGAAGAGAAAGCAGACGACATCACTGATGAGAGGAAAGACTAATTCGTCGGTGTGGACGTAGTTCGGTTTTGTTAAACTGCAGGTCTCATCTGCAGCGAGTCTTACTCGGTTTCTTTATTTTGCAAAACGTGACGGAGTCGTTCTAACTAGCGGTGGGAACATCTAACTTGTTTAATCTGA
Organism: Garcialebias charrua; assembly: GCA_038048925.1. Classification (NCBI taxonomy): domain Eukaryota; kingdom Metazoa; phylum Chordata; class Actinopteri; order Cyprinodontiformes; family Rivulidae; genus Garcialebias; species Garcialebias charrua. The sequence goes on along the minus strand of JBBPBX010015491.1, from coordinate 36,007 downwards.
AGAGTTTCCACTCGATATAATATGAGAGTCAGAAGATGAAGAACAATAAAGTTTGAGCCAACGTTTCCCTGAAACTACGACGTAAACAAACAGCCCCAGCAGCGCTGCATGTTTTTTAAATTCAAAATAAAACAAATTCATCAGAAGAAGAAAAAACACTGAATGAAAATGTGCAGAAAGACGAAAATAGTGTTTTAATATCTGCCCCTTGTTTAAAAAATACAAAATAACTACAAACAAACAACAACCTTCACTTCACCTTCCCAACAACTTTGATTTAATCATATTTTAAAACATAGTTTTAGAAATGTTTATGGTGATATCAAGTCAACACAATCCTGTTTCCTGATTTACAACTCAGCTCCTTCAAACTAGTCCTAAATGGAGGTTTTACAAACATTTACATTCCCTTCAGGGTTTAATAACTTTAAACAAATTTTAATTGAATATTTGGGGGGTAATTTTTTTTTCAGTTTTATACATGACTTGTAAAATACTATGTTCAACCAAATCATAAAATTTTAATAATTTAAACTGATGAAATATTTGTTGGGTGACCATAGCACTTCCTACTAATAATTCTTGTAGCTCTTTAAAAACAAAACAAAAAAAACAGGGTTTGTAATAGTTTTACATGCTTTTCCCCAAACTTCAATACAACAGATTAAATATGGAACAATCATTACATTATTCAATATATTCAAAACTTTGTCATTCAAAAACTATTTTACTTTATACAGTAATGCAATTGATTTTGTTATTTTTATTCTTAAGTAATTTCCATGAGATTTCTATGTCAGCTTCTTATAAATAACAACACCCAAAAGTTTTATTTAATTAACTATGAATTTCAATGCTGTAAATTTTAAAGATGTTTAAAGTTAAAACTATTAATATTGACACAGTTGAGAATTTTATGGCAAGAAAGTTCATGCTCAATAATCCACGTACCAAATCCAATAATTTTCAGTCGGGTCATCTGGACAGTTTCTTTTTATAGAAATTGGATGGAGGATGGAGGGTGAAACGTTTCTATAAAAAAGAAAGTGTCCAGATGACCCGACTGAGAATTATTGGGTTGAGAAGTTTATGTTTATTTGATGGTGATTTCCATCTTTTTGGAGGCTAAATACAAATACAAGGAGAACATTAATTTATTTGTATAGTTTATAGTTTTTTTTTAGGCTTTTATATTGTTTATATCGATATCGAATTATATCGATATCGACCGAAATTAAGAACTATATCGTGATAAAAATTTTGGCCATATCGTCCAGCCCTACGGAGAAGGCATTCGACCGAGTCGAGTGGCCTTACTTATTTACAGTATTAGCCAGGTTTGGGTTTGGGCACAAATTTATATCATGGGTACAGCTGTTATACACATCACCCAAAGCAAGCATAATCACTAATAGAACGAGGTCTAGGCCCTTCTCTCTATCTAGAGGCACCCGGCAAGGTTGCCCTCTTAGCCCGCTTCTCTTCGTTCTAGCTATTGAACCACTTTCAATTATGCTTAAGACCTCACTGGACTTTAAGGGTATTTATAGAAAACAGCTGGAACATCGGCTGTCCCTGTATGCAGATGACTTATTGCTCTACATCTCTGACCCGGTATCATCTATCTCCAGCATCGTGAGTTTACTAAACCGTTTTGGTAAATTTTCAGGATATAAGTTGAACTTCTTAAAGAGTGAATGTTTCCCAATCAATAACTCTGCACTCCAAATTACAGAAACTGATTTGCCCTTCCCTCTCTCTAGAACAGGTTTCAAATACTTGGGAATCAACGTGACACGTTCTTTTCCTGATCTGTTTGAAAAAAATTCACCCCTCTGCTCAATAATCTTAAACGCGATCTCCAGAAGTGGAGTGTCTTAAATTTATCGCTAGCTGGCAAAGTTGCATGTATTAAAATGAATATCTTACCTAGATTTATGTATTTATTTCAAAGTATTCCGATCTTTCTCCCCAAATCATTTTTTAAACTTATTGATAAACAGCTGTCCTCGTTCATCTGGAATAACAAACACCCCAGAATTAGTGGGCGTTTCCTTCAGAGACAAAAGGAAGACGGGGGTTTGGCTCTACCTAACCTATTGTATTATTACTGGGCAGCAAACCTACAAAAAGTAGTCTGTTTGTTACAACAACCGGATGTTGGCTGGTGCCAATTAGAACTGAATACATGTAAGCCATCATCATTCCCTGCATTAGTTGCCTCAAAGCTTCCTCTCTCTCCTAAACAATATTCTACATGCCCAGTTGTAATCTCTACACTAAAAATATGGTCACAATTTAGACAACACTTCAATATGACAAACTTCTCTATCTATAGTCCCATATGTGATAACCATGTTTTCTTGCCATCCAAATTAGATCCTGTCTTTGCTCAATGGCAGAGAGCAGGCTTAAGTAACTTTAGTGACCTTTACATAGATGGTATTTTCGCTACCTTTGATGCTATCGCCTCTAAATTTAGTCTACATCGTTCCTCCCTATTCCGTTATCTCCAGATTAGAGACTTTGTTCGCAACATCAGTCCTTGCTTTCCTAATTTACCCCCAAAGGGAGGAATGGACATCATCTTGCAAACTCCTACACAATGTAAAGGCCTCATTTCCAAAATCTATAATAGCATCTCATCACTCAATGTAGTGAAACTTAACAAGATTAGAGCAGAATGGTCAGAAGAGCTTGGTATACACGTCTCGGATGAGACCTGGAAGCACGCATTACGTAGAGTAAATGGGTCAACATCATGCGCTCGACTCGGACTAATTCAGTTCAAGGTCCTCCACAGGATTCATTACAGCAGAGCCAGACTCTCAAAGATTTACCCTACAGTCAGTGAAAACTGTGTTCGTTGCCATACAGTCAAGGCGAATCTAACTCACATGTTCTGGTCCTGTGATAAGCTGCACAACTTCTGGTCTATAATTTTTCAGACCTTATCTGAAGCTTTTGATACAAGTATCCAACCCAGTGCTGAACTGGCAATATTTGGAGTCCCAGGGGAGGATATACCATTAACCCACGATTTTAAAAATGTACTGGCTTTTTCTACTCTCCTAGCCCGAAGAAGAATACTATTAGTGTGGAAATCAGCACATCCACCCAAAGCTTCTCTCTGGTTGCAAGATCTGACTCTTTTCCTTAAACTAGAGAAGATCAAATTTAGTGTTAGAGGTTCAACCCAAAAATTCTATAAAACTTGGGCCCCTCTATTATCTTACTTTGAGAGACTGGATGCCCTCCCTCGATCCTGAGGGTCACACGAGAGCTGGTTCTGCTGTGTATGTGCCTGTGCCCCGGCCCGGCAGCCTCATTGGTTCTGGATGGTTTCTGGTCACTGACAGTGCTTATCAACCTGTGCAGGTTTTTTGTTTGTTTTTGTTTTTGTTTTTCGTCCATGTCATGACTTGGTTTCTATACCCACGGTTGTACGGACACCTTTCTGTATGTTGTCCACGTTTTTGAATTAACGGTATGTTATTATTTTATTTTATTTTATTTTTTATTAGTTGTTTGTCGATGTCCACGCGATATTGCAGAGTCGCGTAAGTCAACACAACCCCACAACATCCAGAGCCCTAAGGAACTCAGGACGAATCTCATCCACCCCCGGAGCCTTGCCACCGCGGAGCTTTTTAACCACCTCGGCGACCTCCGCACCAGAGATTGGAGAGGGGCAGTTCCCTTGGATTGGCAGACTGGGGTGGTGGTTCCCCTATTCAAAAAGGGGGACCGTAGGGTGTGTTCCAACTATAGAGGGATCACACTCTTAAGCCTCCCTGGTAAGGTCTATTCAGGGGTTCTGGAGAGGAGGGTCCGTCGGATAGTCGAACCTCGGATTCAGGAGGAGCAGTGTGGTTTTCGTGCTGGTCGTGGAACACTGGACCAGCTCTACACCCTCAGCAGGGTCCTGGAGGGTGCGTGGGAGTTTGCCCAACCAGTTTACATGTGCTTTGTGGACTTGGAAAAGGCATTCGACCGCGTCCCTCGGGGGGTTCTGTGGGGGGTACTCCGGGAGTATGGGGTACCAGGCCCTTTGATATGGGCTGTTAGGTCCCTGTACGACCGGTGTCAGAGCTTGGTCCGCATTGCTGGTAGTAAGTCAGGCTCGTTTCCGGTGAGAGTTGGACTCCGCCAAGGTTGCCCTTTGTCACCGATTCTGTTTATAACTTTTATGGACAGAATTTCTAGGCGCAGCCAAGGTGTTGAGAGGATCCGTTTTGGTGGCCTTAGAATCGCTTCTCTGTTTTTTGCAGATGATGTGGTCCTATTGGCTTCATCAGCTCGTGATCTACAGCTTTCGCTGGAGCGGTTTGCAGCTGAATGTGATGCGGCCGGGATGAGGATCAGTTCCTCCAAATCCGAGGCCATGGTCTTGAGCCGGAAAAGGGTAGCGTGCCCTCTCCGGGTCGGGGAGGAGGTCCTGCCCCAAGTGGAGGAGTTTAAGTATCTCGGGTCTTGTTCACGAATGAGGGAAAACTGGAGCGTGAGATCGATAGGCGGATAGGTGCAGCATCCGCAGTGAAGCGGGCGCTGTACCGGTCTGTCGTGGTGAAGAGAGAGCTGAGTCGAAAGGCAAAGCTCTCAATTTACCGATCGATCTACGTTCCCACCCTCATCTATGGTCATGAGCTTTGGGTTGTGACCGAAAGAACGAGATCTCGGATACAAGCGGCTGAAATGAGTTTTCTCCGCAGGGTGTCTGGACTCTCCCTTAGAGATAGGGTGAGAAGCTCAGTCATCCGGGAGGGACTCGGAGTAGAGCCGCTGCTTCTCCACATCGAGAGGAGCCAGTTGAGGTGGCTCGGGCATCTGGTTAGGATGCCTCCTGGACGCCTCCCTGGTGAGGTGTTCCGGGCATGTCCCACCGGGAGGAGACCCAGAGGAAGACCCAGGACACGCTGGAGGGACTATGTTTCTCGGCTGGCCTGGGAACGCCTTGGGATTCCCCCAGAGGAGCTGCTCCAAGTGGCTGGGGAGAGGGAAGTCTGGGCCTCCCTACTTAGGCTGCTACCCCCGCGACCCGACCCCGGATAAGCGGAAGAAAATGGATGGAAAAATGGACAATACAATAATACAACACAATACAATACAATACAATAATACAACACAATACAATAATACAACACAATACAATACAATACAATAATACAATACAATACAATACAGTAATACAATACAATACAATACACTACAATACAATACAATAACACAATACAATACAATATACAATACAATACAAAAATACAATACAATACAATACAATAGAGATTTTTGTTAATGAAAAGTGCGTTATAAATTAAATTCATTATTATTATTATTAATAATAATACAATACAATACAAGATGAGAGTTCTGAGATGGAGTTAAATTCAAAGCAGTCTGCTCCTCAGATAAATAATGTTAAATTACTTTTTATATATGTGATGTTTCTGTTCACTACCCTGAGATGACTTCTGTTGTGACTTGGCACTAAATAAATTAATTGAACTGATTTGAATCATTGAATACATGTGAGCCTGTTGGTTTAAAGTCTTAGCATGCATGAAGAAATCAACTTCCCCAACACTCTGATGTAAAAATGATGTCTCTTCAAACTGTAGAGGTTTGTCCCAATAATGCTTCCCCACACTTTAACTCTGGCCTCTTTTAATAAACTATTTTGTTTTAAATAACTCCTTGAACATTTTACACACAGTACAACTCCCAGGTGATGTTTCAGTCTGAACGTATGAAATGTTTTTATCTGACCTGCTGTTGGCTCTCAATGACGGCCAGAGCTTCAGCCATCAGTTTCTGGTTGACCCCACACAGGTTGGCCACTTTCTTCTCACATTTGTGGTGGACGTTCATGCAGCACTCTGCACCAAAAACACAACACAAACCCTTTAATCTGATTTTAGGGTTTAAAATAGGCTAATTCAAATGCTCTAATTTAGACAATGCATTGCTGCTTTATATAAGAGATAACTTCTTTAGTGTTGCAGGATTTAGTTGTTGCAAATCAGAAAGATTTGATTAATTTCATGTGAATTATTTTACGCCTGCTGCAGCGGTCAATGCAACTCATGCACGGAGTTCAGAGCTTATTTCTGATGGGGAAAAGGGATAATATTTGCTGCTGTTGGAAGAACTGTAGATTGTGAAACACTGCGGACTAAATCGTGACAATGACAACCACGTGACCATCTATGTTTCAGCTCTCAGAGATGAAATTGTTTTTATGGGTTTAGAAAATAAGCCTCTTATGTAACGCATTAAAAGACACTGAAATCTGTCTATTCATGTGCTTCATTATCTGTGCTGGACTGTATTATTTCAACTCCATTGAATGAATAGTGACTTTTTATTCTGAGTGTAAAACAGCAACACTTAAAGTGTATGTTTCATGTTAGTTTTTTGGGCAGAAACATAATATTTAGAAGTAATAAGTAATTTTGATAATCCTCCCTGCTTTCCAAATTAATACCAATAGCCTTACAGACACAAATCAGGGGAAAAAAAACTGAGCCTAAAAAAAACGCGCGGTTTTGGAGTCACGTGACAGTGACGAAAGTAGAGGGGGCGTCATAGTCGGAAGTTGTTGTTTTGTATTGAGTTGTATTGAAGTGAAAAAGGTCCAATAATGGTCATAATGGTTAATATTTGTGTGTGCGGGGGTTGTTCGAACTCCAGTTTGTCTGGACATCGATTTCCTGCACCAAAAAAACCCAGCTTTCAGAGCTTGTGTGAGGTTTGTCCAGATGAAAAGGCAGGATTTCACCAACAGAAGCGTCACGACCAACTCTGTGATTTGACAGCATTTGTCAAGGAGGATTACATCGACAGCGACCTGAACGAACACAGGATTGACTTCAGAAGTAAGGACATGAATATAATTTATTAATCTTTTGATTGAAAGTGGTTTAGGTTAGGAGCTATAAATTCCAAAATATACAGAGCTAAACCGCAGCTAGGTCCACCCGGTTGCGTCTTCAAAAATTAATAAAAAATCGAATTTCATCTCAAATGTGCTATACAGGCAATCGTTTAGTAAAAAAGCCCTGTATAATTACACTCTGAAAGCAGGAAAAATATCCAATGAGTGGTTTAGGAGATATGAATGACTTTAGATGGAAGAAAATACGATGCTAATTTTATGCTAGCGCGACCTTGTTGCATGTCTTCAAAAATTAATAAAAAATCGAATTTCATCTCAAATGTGCTATACAGGCAATCGTTTAGTAAAAAAGCCCTGTATAATTACACTCTGAAAGCAGGAAAAATATCCAATGAGTGGTTTAGGAGATATGAATGACTTTAGATGGAAGAAAATACTATGCTAATTTTATGCTAGCGCGACCGTGTTGCATGTCTTAAAAAATTAATAAAGAATCGAATTTCATCTCAAATGTGCTATACAGGCAATCGTTTAGTAAAAAAGCCCTGTATAATTAACTCTGAAAGCAGAAAAAATGTCCACTGAGTGGTTTAGGATGGAAAAAGTAATTGTTTAGGGAGCTAAGGCTAAAGTAGTTAAATCCATCAGTGGTGTAATTAATGCTGTATCTCTATATTTAGGCTATATGTAATATAAACCATTTTTAGCTTTAGGTAGTATATATCTAGAAGTTATTTGGCTAGATATTTGATGTAATAGTCAGAGATGACATACTTATGTCAAAACAACTTTGTAATCTGTCGCCTCCTCCTGGTGCGATCCCATATCTTTCTTAGCTAAAGCACAAACGTTCCCCTCCTGTGATGTCACTTCCGGTTTACCGCTGAGAGCACTATTTTTAGACAGAGTAGCGAGGGAAGACAAAAAAGGTAGTAGTAGCACATTTTATTTTGAGATATGATCCGTATTTTTGATGAAAATTGGAGTTTTAGACATGTTAGGTTGAAAAGGCAACAACATGTGTTTAAAGTGAAAGATACACTTTAAATTGGATTAACTTTGTAGATATATATTGAAAAAAATGTAGCTATACCTGACATTTAATCTGGAAACTACAGTAGGATGATTTATATTTTTACTAACGTCATTGCCCTCTTACTGTGAAGGCAACAGTGAAGCAAATTGCTCCTCATCTTTTTGTTTTGTCTCCCGAGATTCAAGTACCACCAGTTGTCAGCAGAGGGAAAATATTTAGCTAAATGCGTATCATTAAGATGCTCATCTTTGAGAATCAGGCCTGGGCAGTAGGTTTTTAAATAAGTGCATAATATCTCATTAAAAAGTTGGAAAAGCTGCTGCAGCGCAGAGAGAAACTCTTTAGTTAGTTGTGTGGGTTTTTGTTAAATAGATGGATGCACAAAATCCCAACTTTTGCCAGAAGTGAATTCTAGTTTATGTAATTTGTGACGATAATGTTCAATTATTCATCCCCACCTACAGTTATCTAATCATGACTGTATTTATCACGAACACAAAGGGTACACTTTGTAGTTTGAGCATTGGTTTTGCTCTAAATTGTTACCTTTGGTTTGTTTTTGCATTTGTCATAAGAAAAACAGTTTAAATTTACATTTAAAAACAAGTATATTTAGTATTACTATTACAGTAGTCCCTTGCTACTTTGCAATTTGACTTTCGCAGACTCGCTCTTTTGTAGTTTTTCAAAGTAAGATTGAACACGAGGTAAAACAATTGTACACGACACAGTTGTCAGCTTTAATGTTACTCACATGATTGGGACAGTGCGGGATACTGTCCAGAAAAAAGTTACGGAAAAAATAAAATACTTCAGACTGGCACCGCCATTTTATATTTTTCTTTCAACAAGCCTACACTGTATCGCCACTCATAAGGACTTCATTTCCCAGAAGCCAACAGTGCCCCGCCCAGAAGCCCTGTTTCCTTCTGCTAAAATACTAGAGGGGAAGAGAGCCGACTAGAACTGGCAGGGTAAGTCCGCCGAAATGGAACCAAGTCAAAGTGGAGCCAAACCACTGCTCTTTTGCCAGCTGCTGAGTAATATTTAGTAGCTACATATATATATTTGTTGTTAAAATGACGTAGGTTTAAGAGTTTAGAACATTGCAAGAGTGTGGGAAGAATTTATAAAGCCTTAATATACATAAATACTAAAATAAATATAACATTGCTACTTCGCGGATTTTCACTTGGCGGGGTGGGGGAATAACCCCCGCAATAAAGGAGGAACTACTGTAATACAATTTAGTAAATCTTTTAAGACACTAAATTTCTAAACAAAGTACCAAACTATTTAAAGTAAAAGCTCAATTTAAAAGAATTGTATTGAAACATTAAAATATTTTACTTTATTTTGTTTTTTAAGTGTTATAACACATTGACACATATCGCCGTGCTGCTGTTCGACGTAATGTTTTTATGCTATTAGCTTAGTTTATATTTAGTTGATGTTTTTCTTAGTTCATATCTTAGATGTTATTAACCATTTTTCTTTTACATTTTATTGTTGGATGTAACTGGGACCTGTGTACATACATAATTTTGTTCCACCCCATGTACCACATGTGGTGTGAATGACAAAGAATCTCTGACTCTGACTGACTGATAATAAATTAATTGAATACTGAAACAATAAATCCTAATGCTTTTCTGTGTGTCTGTATGGATTATTATCAGTTAATCTCAGGACATCAAAGCTCTAATCCAACAGCATCAATCTGAAACTAGCTCAATTATTAACGTGATAACCGATCATCTGCAGTTATTCATCAATAATTCTCACAGGCTTTCTGTTCAGGGTATTAAAGACAGTCACATTAGTCACAGTGATTGTAAAATGTGTTTGCACTGGCCTGCATATTTAGATGTGGGGCTATAATCATGCTAACATCTGTGACCTACATTCATGCTTTGGTGAGAAATAATACTGAACAAATGTACTCCTGTCATTTTAGTAATACCGTCTAATGTTTAAAAATTAATCTTAAGTGCTTTAATTACAGCTTTAGAGGTTTTTATTTAAAATACAGGGTTTTAAAAACAACAAAAGGCTTTCTGAAGCAATGACTGGATTAGATTAGTTGTTTCCTCTTTTCTACATCTCCACCTGCAGGTTTTCCCTTAACGTTGTTGTATAAATGTGAATAAAAGGATTCCATGATAGAAAAGGGCCCCCTCTCACCCTCACATTTGAGCCCCTGCCTGGCGAGGCCCCACAGCAGCGTCCCACAGTGCTGACAGAAGGTGGGACTCTTGTAGTTGTACACTTTGAACCTGTGGGGCATGTCGATCTTGAAGCGCTCCTTGTTGATCTGAAACACACGTCGTTACGGTCAGAGCAGCTGGAAGCAAACCGTCTAAATATATCATACATCTATAAATGAATAAACTTTTCACACAAGCTAACATTCATATTAATTTATATGTCTACAGAGGGAATGGAACCATGTGTTCTTGAAACAATGTCACAAGAATTATAAAATAGGGAATAGTTGGGGGTTATTTGTTATCTCAAGTTTTATTGTCTTTATTTTCTTTAATGTAAGGTGATATGAAAGAAGCAGCTGTGTGAAACAAACAAAATGGCTGCCCTGCAGCTGGAAACCCACATTTGAGACTTTAAAACAACTGGAAATAAAACAACCAGAGCAGCTTCTTTGACAAGTTTTGAGATAAATGAAAATAAAGTTTGTGCTGTCTTTTTAATAGTTTCTTTAAAAGTCAATAATTAAACAATAAACCATCTAAACTTCAGTTTACTCTAAATAAACTCAATGGTTGCTGTAAAAACATTAAAGATGAGAGCTTCTGAAAAGAGCCAAACTTTAAATGATAGATTTGAACAAAAAGTGAATTTATTGTCACAGTGTCAGGTTACAGGTGTTGGATGTGCCGATGTGTCTTTAGACAAATATGCCACAGACTTCTCAAAAAAAAAATAAAAAAAACATCAATAGAAGTTAGCTTCATGCTGTCACCTTTTTCCTAACCAAATATTTTGAAAGAATATATAATTTAATTATCAATGAATAAGGATACAGTACTGTGTTGTACAAATGTTTAAATTCATCGAGCAGTACGCTGGTGACGCTGAAGGATTTGAACAGTGAATATTTATAGATTTTTTAAATGAGATCAAAAAGGCGTTCAATATAAGATCACTTTTTTAAATGAGTGTTTTTCTGGACTGGACTCGAACAGGAAATGTGAGTAAACCTAAATGTTTTTGTTGCAAGATATTCACGAGGCTTGGAGTCACCCTGAGTTTAAGAACACAGGTAAGTTGATTTTACAGTTGTTAATGTTGATGTTGTGTAATGTTAGTCTCATGAACTCAGAAACCACGAGGTGATGAAAAAAACCCAAACAAGAGCGAGAAGAAAAAAGTGTAGAAACCGAGGAACGTCTGAAGTTTTAGAAGTAAAAACGTGCACATGCTGCATTAGGACGTTAATTTCCATCATGTTCTGACAGCGTGACACACTCACCATGGTTTCTTTGCTGTTTATGGCTGACCCTGTGCATTTGGCGATGACTTTATCGATGCACTTTTTGTGGATAGCAGCGTTGCACTCTAGAAAACAGAAAACTGAGTTAGACTCTGGACACAGGCTTCAGTGAAATCTGTCTTTTTGGTATTTTACGGAAAAACAAGCAGACACTCACGTCTGCACTGGTAACCCTGCTTGTTGAGCCCCCTGCAGATGAGAGAAGCACATGAAGTGACTGATGAGAAAATTAGAAAAATGACAGATTTGTTGCATCAGAACATCTCAGCCGTACCAGACGAACTCTTTGCAGACGGAGCAGAACGTCGGTTGAGGGAAAAACGTGGCGCTGAACTCGTGACACTTGACAAGGTGAACTTTGGCCTGTTTGATGGCGCCGCGTCGCTGATGCAGCGTGAACAGACCGTCTCTCCCCGGCTCAGTCTCCGGGTTGGCATCAGTCTGACCTCCAGCGTCTGAAACGACCCGCAGAACAAGAACTTCTTCTGTGCACGATGACTACAATTTATCATGAAACATTTCAGTTTTTCTCCTTTTTGAAGTGTCTCCTGCTTGTCTGCTTTACTACAGTCAGACAAAGAGCTGTCAGATGCATCACCAGTGGAAACTATAACGCACCAACTGGTTTATTTGACCAGGCAAGTCCCAGTGAGATCACAGATCTTTACAAGGGAGGCCTGGACCTGACATAACAGAAAAACAACACAAACACGAGGAGAACATGCAAACTCCACACAGAAATACCCCAGGTCTAAACTGGGGATTGAACCCAGGACCATCTTGCTGTGAGGCAACAGTGATAACCACTGATCCTCTGTGTCACTCACTTTAAACTCAAATACCAAAAATCTGTTTGGCACAAAAAAGCTGTGCAATTTATACTTTATAAAATATTTAGCTTTTCTGCTGTTTTCAGCTTTTTTTTCTTATTTAATTTTTTTTCATTTTTCAACTACAGTACAGTAATGTACTTATTTTTGTTGCTAACTTCAGCCCTTTTTTCTTCTTATATTTATTTAGCTAATTTCTGCCTTTTGTGCTTATTTTGTACTAATTTCAACTATTTGTGCTTTTTTTCGGCCACTAATTTCAGCTTTTTCAGCTTCATTTTTGCTCATTTTAGCTTTTCTCTGCTCATTTCAGTTTCTTATTTGCTAATTTCAGATTTCTTATGATCGATTCAGCCTCTTTCGGCCTATTTCAGCTTTCAGCTGTTCAAATTAATCCAAAGTACCAATTTAGAAATAAAAACCTTTTCAGCTGGTTTCAGCTTCTTCAGCAGCTTTCAGTAAAACTCCTTCAGTAATAGGCATTCACACTGCATATTCACAGGAAATGACATTTCTCTAGATATTTTACAGATAGCTCCATTTTAAGCATGTTTTGTGTTTACACACAAACATTACACACACTTTGTGACAAGGAGTTGCGTTAACCCGCGTGACAAGGTTGGTGAGTATCTCTGCTTTGCTGAATCATCATGAACTTGAAACGTGTTCAGTTCCTCTTCAAATCTCGTATTTATTATACAAAAGTGTGTTTTTTTTACTTTTGCTGATGCGCTGTGTAGAGCAGGGGGAACTCATGGAGATGATAGATAGATAGATAGATAGATAGATAGATAGATAGATAGATAGATAGATAGATAGATAGATAGATAGATAGATAGATAGATAGATAGATAGATAGATAGATAGATAGATAGATAGATAGATAGATAGATAGATAGATAGATAGATAGATAGATAGATAGATAGATAGATAGATAAGATAGATAGATAGATAGATAGATAGATAGATAGATAGATAGATAGATAGATAGATAGATAGATAGATAGATAGATAGATAGATAGATAGATAGATAGATAGATAGATAGATAGATAGATAGATAGATAGATAGATAGATAGATAGATAGATAGATAGATAGATAGATAGATAGATAGATAGATAGATAGATAGATAGATAGATAGATAGATAGATAGATAGATAGATAGATAGATAGATAGATAGATAGATAGATAGATAGATAGATAGATAGATAGATAGATAGATAGATAGATAGATAGATAGATAGATAGATAGATAGATAGATAGATAGATAGATAGATAGATAGATAGATAGATAGATAGATAGATAGATAGATAGATAGATATAGATAGATAGATAGATAGATAGATAGATAGATAGATAGATGGATAGATAGATAGATAGATAGATAGATAGATAGATAGATAGATAGATAGATAGATAGATAGATAGATAGATAGATAGATAGATAGATAGATAGATAGATAGATAGATAGATAGATAGATAGATAGATAGATA
>JBBPBX010015491.1:8411-22212 GCA_038048925.1 Garcialebias charrua | reverse complement strand
AATAATACTAAATATATAATAATAATAAATACTTAAAAATAATAATAATAAATACCAATAATGTACTGTACTTGGAAATACTTTTTTTAAATCCACAAAACTACTAATCAAAACCACATTTGAAGAAGTTTTAAAGCACAAAAGCAAAAAATAAAAGAGGAAGCTATAGACTTGTTCACAAAAATTTAAGAAGAAAAAAAATAGTTATACCTAAAATAAATCACTCCAATATTAATATTTACAAATACTTAAAATAATTCAGCACCAGCTTGACACTTCTGTTTAGTTACGACAGCACAACGTGTTTATTTTACACGTAGGAGGACGTGGTGCTGCTTCGACCTGACGGAGCACTGTTCCCATGCCACCTGCTGTTCCCAGCACTGATTTCATATTTCCTATATATAGACGGTTTCTTCTTTTAGTTCTCGGTGACTTTTCAGGCCTTTGGCTCGACGCTAATGCCAGGAAAGCGCCGGTGAAAAAACACAAAGAGCTCAAATAAGCACTCACAGAGCTTCACAGCAGCAGGTGGCAGAAGGTCAAAGGTCTTATCGAACACGCGAGAAAAAGTAATGAGACGGATGAAAACAAAACAGGCAGCAGCTGCTCCGGCTAATTGGATGAGTATATTTAACAAAGTTTTGATCATGCTGGTGGATTGTTTCAAGTTTTATTAATTAAATTAACATTTCAATTTATTTATAGATGGTGTAAAGTTTAGGTCCAAGATTTTCAGGTTGGTAGGAGTCGCACTGTGTACAGAACAGAGACAGGTTTTTATATTTGTTTGTTTGCTTGTCCATGACGGTGGAGCGATGGTTCCTGAAGGGCGGAGGGAGTAATTTTATCCACAACCTGTTATGATTCCAGTTCCTGGTGGTCCTCTACCATCACTAACCACTTGTTCACAGCTCATGAGTGACAGGTGCGTGTCATCTACCACAGCTGCGGCTGCCTCGACGAACCAGGACCACATAAACACTGAAGATCAAATAGCAGCGCTCGCGTGTTGGATCGTCTACGCCAGGGGTGTCAAACATACGGCCCGCAGGCCGAATCCGGCCCGCCAGGGGTTTTAGTCGGCCCGAGGATAAATCTGAATTATTTTAAAAAAAAAGAATAAACGTTATTTTCTTAAAAATCTGCAGTTCCTATGTTGTCCGCTAGCGGCGCTGTGTTTTAGTCAGTTCCTATGTTGTCCTACTCAAACAGTTCTTCTAGGACCCAGAGGCGCTGTGCTTTAGTCAGTTCAATCTGGTTCAATCGCTTTACCCGTGCTTATATATGATATCTATGGCTTTACCTGCTTTTTCTCTTGGAACGGACAGTCGGGCACCCTCATCAGCGGAATGTCCTTGTCAAAAAAGAGAAAAGTGGACAAAGAGTGTCAGATTTTTCAAGAAAAATGGACTTCTTCCTATAAAACTGTTTGTTGACTAAATGTTTTAAAACGTTGTTCAATCACTGTGATCAGTTTTTTAATGTGTTTTAAGTCTTAAATAAATGTTAAACTGAGTAAAAGTGTAAAAGGACAATTATATTAATGTAAAGATTTTTATAATTTATTTCTTCTTTGCACTAATACTGTACAATGAAAAAAGTGGACTTACTGTTCGTTCTATGTAATTTTGGAATTAGTTTACTGGTCTGGCCCACTTGAGATCAGATTAAGCTGAATGCGGCCCCCAGATCAAAATGAGTTTGACACCCCTGAAACTTGTGCCTCAAATTGTTCCTTATGAGTTTTTGCCTCAATGTTCACCACCTGGAGCCTCTCAACCTCATTCTCTCGTTTGATAACCATTTCCGAGATAGACAAAAATAGAAGGACTACAAATCCCATGAGCAATATTCTTCCAGGTTTCACCTATTTCAATGTTCATTTCTCTACAATAAGCCGTCTCCAAAGTGTTTCCGATAATTTGGCAGTACATCCAACCGGCCTCACAACAGCAGACCACGTGTAACCACACCAGCCCAGGACCTCTACATCCAGCATCTTCACCTCCAAGATCATCTGGGACCAGCCACCTGGACAACAGCTGCAACAATCGTTGTGCATAACCAACGAATATCTGTACAACCTGTCAGAAAATGTCTCAGGGAAGCTCTTCTGCACGCTCGTCTTCCTCATTGGGGTCTCCACCTGACTGGAGAGGTGGTCTCTTCACGGATGAATCCTGGTTTTCAGAGTACAGGGCAGATGGCAGACATTTGGCATTTTGTGGTTTGCTGATGTCATTGTTGTGAATCGAGTGGTCCATGGTAGCAGTCGTATGTTATGGACAGCAAACAGGAGCATTTTACTGATGCATTTTGAATGCACAGAGATACCGTGATGAGATACTGAGGCCATTACTGTGCCATCCACCCCTGACCATCACGTCATGTTGCTGCATGATGCACAGCTCCATGTTGCAAGGATCTGTACACAGTTCCTGGAAGCTGAAAACATCCCAGTTCTTGCACAGCCAGCATGTACACTGGACAAGTCACCTATTGAGCATATTTGGGATGCTCTGGATCAATGCAGTTCCTGGAAATATCCAGCAACTTTGCACATCCATTGAAGAAGAGTGGACCAACATTCAACAATCAACAGCCTGATCAACTCTATGCAAAGGACATGTATTTACACAAATACATATGTGAACAATATTTGAGAGAAGAAGGCCTATTATGCACATAGAAAACATCTTGGATCTTTGAGTTCAGCTCATGAAAAATGGAAGCAAAAACAAAAGTGTTGTGTTTTAATTTTTGTTCAGTGTATTATTAATAGTAATAAATGGACTCACTCACCACTTTTCTCCAAATAGTATCTAGCTTCCATCAACAGGCGACCCTGTGGCTTCATCTCCAACTGGGACAAAATGAAACACAGGAAAGAAAAAAATAAAACACAAAACAAGAATTACATTTCAGGGTGGAACTATATTTAAAAAATGACAGAGAATAAAAAAGGGAAGGATGCAGATGCACAGGCGACAAGCTTGTTTTATACAAAGACTGTCTGGCAGAAACAAGCTCTCACAGGAGGAGCAGATCGGATAAATTTTTATTTTATTTTAGTCATCTATTTACAGTATTTGTTAATTTGATGCACAGTAATTGAAGACAGTTGGCATGAAGTAATAATAATAATAATGAATTCCATTTATAATGCACTTTTCATTAATAAAAATCTCAAAGTGCTACAAAGTGTAACAAAGCAAAGATCAAAATAAAACAAGTGATAAAATCAAATAAAATCAATAATAATATCGACTAAGATCAAAGATAAAATCATGTGGATGCAGATTAGGCTTGCTTAAAAAATAAATAAAATAAAACAAGTGATAAAATCAAGTAAAATCAATAATGATATCAGCTAAGATCAAAGATAAAATCATGTGGAGGCAGAATAGGCTTGCTTAAAAAGAAAGGTCTTTATGCTGCTTTTAAAGTCAACCAGTGACTGTGGAGCTCTCAGGTCGTCAGGGAGGGAGTTCCACAGGCGGGGGGCAGCCACACAGAATGCTCGGTCTCCCATGGTCCTCAATTTGGTCCGAGGAATATGAAGTACATTAAACATCATTAACATAACCCAAAGCCAAGTCTTTCCACAGAAATGACTTTCTCCGCTGCACAGGAAATCTTTTAATTTTCTCTTAACATATCCACAGATACTGGTGACTCTGTGCTGCTTGTCCTATTGGACCTCACATCCGCTTTCGACACCATTGACCATGAGATCCTCATTGCTAGGTTGGAGCAGTGGGTGGGCATCTCAGGATCAGCCCTAAACTGGTTCAGATCCTACCTCTCTGACAGGTCTTTTTGTGTGTCCATCAATGATTTTACTTCTGCAGTGGCGGCTCTTAAATGGGGGGTTCCGCAGGGGTCCATCCTGGGTCCTCTCTTGTTCTCCTTATACCTGCTGCCACTCGGTGCTATCTTCCGGAAACACAATATACCTTTCCACTTCTACGCTGATGACTGTCAAATCTACTTCCCCCTAAGACAAAATGGTACAGGCTCTATTCAACCTCTGCTCGACTGCCTGGCTGACATCAGGGACTGGATGGCTTTAAATTTCTTAAGCTTCAATGATAAGAAGTCTGAAGCCATATTGTTCCTTCCCAATGACACAACCTCAAACCACTGCATTGACCTGTCTGCTCTACCCCTGTCCGAAAAACAAAAAGTCAAAAATCTGGGAGTGATAATGGATCCTTCCATGAAACTCAACAGTCATGTAAACATGATTGTCAAATCCTGTTTTTTCCAGCTGAGGCGTCTGTCTAAGCTGAAGCCCATATTATCCAAAAAGCACCTGGAGACAGTGATTCACGCATTCATTACATCTAGGCTTGATTACTGCAATTCACTTCTGTTTGGCGTCAGTCAAGCCACCATTGCACGATTACAACTGGTTCAGAACGCAGCTGCCCGATTTTTAACCAGCACACGCAAAAGAGAGCACATTACACCAGTCTTGGCCTCCCTTCACTGGCTACCGGTTCATCTTCGAATCCAATTCAAAATTCTCATGTATGTCTACAAATCGCTGAACAGTCTCGCCCCCGCCTATCTCTCGGATCTGATACACCCATATGTCCCTCCACGTGCTTTGAGGTCAGAGGATCAGGTACTCTTAATAGTTCCAGAAACTCGCCTTAAGCGCAGGGGTGACAGAGCGTTCTCTGTAGCAGGCCCAAGACTCTGGAACGAGTTACCGCTGCTCATCAAACAGGCCCCCTCCCTCTCGGTTTTCAAATCCCGGTTAAAAACTCACTACTACTCCATCGCTTTCAATGCCAGCTGATGTGTACTGGATCGTTTGATTTATGATCTGCAATGTTTTTATGTTTTTCGTGTTGTACTTCATTGTATGTGTTGCCTGTTGCGTGTTTGTTTGTCCAGCACTTTGGTGGACTTGTTCCTGTTTAAAGTGCTTTATAAATAAAATGGTATGGTATGGTATGGTATATCAAACCAGCTGGAGCACAAGCCAGTGTATCACTTGTGCTGGTCCCAAGCCCGGGTAAATGGTGAAGAATGTGTCAGGAAAGGTGTCTGGCATAAAACACTTGCCAAAAATAATATGCAAATTCATCCAAGCGACACCACATCAGATTGGTCAAGGCCTGGGTAATAACGACCACCACTGGTGCTGTTGACAAATGGTGCTGACGGAAATTGTGCAATTGTTAGTCGTAGACCACAAGAAGGGAAATGAGCCATATAGACAGAGATAAAGAGAGTTAAAAGTGGAGGACTCTAAAGGTAGGCAGCTGACTGACATGATGCTGAGAAGGAAGGTACATGTAGATGTTTTATTTGTGCAAGAGACCAATAGAAAGTCAATCTGTGCCTGTAATTTCACTCCAATCGTTTTGTCTACTTTAATGACTGTCATTCATTAAAATTCTAACTAGTTTTACCTTCAGCATAAATATACTTTATATATTAACAGTGGGGTGGACATTAATTTTCTGAATCACTAACCACACTTTTTTTTTTTATAAACTTACATTTTCTGTGAAAAAAGGATATACAGTACATATGTTGTTTAATATTAAATTTGTGTTTTTTCATTGTACATTTACTTTTTTCTTCCTTCCACAAGACAAAATAGTGTCTCGTGAAAAACAGTTCCATTCAATAAGCCAAAGAAACAAACAACTTCCACGTCCACCTCAATCTGAAACAGGAGTATTTTTTATTTCATCTGTGTAAAAATAACAGACAGGTATACAGCTTTCTGGATTGGATTTCTAATTTTATTTGAAGCAATAATTCTGAAATAATAAACCAATTGACACAGTTAAATGGGAGAAAAAAGTTCAGTGAAGTAACTAAAGAAATATAATGTGAAAAATGTATGCTGGAATATATGATCACCGATTCAAATATACATACTAAGAAGGAATCAAACCCACAGCCTTCTGACTTCTAGACCACTGATTTAACCAAGGGCCTATCACAGCCACACAAACACACCAAAGAGCTGGTTAAAAATGCTGTTGAAAAGTCCATGTTGGTGGAATTGTCCCAGTTTTTTGTCTCTCCTCTGTCCTCCTCAGTTTTCTGTTCTCTTTTATACTCGCTCTCGTGCAAGACGGACACATTTCTTCCCTCTCCTGTCCTCCTGCTTCTTTGCTCTCTGTCTTGTGTATCAGAGCTCCTATTTACACATCTTCCAAAACATAAGCTACTGTCATGGATCTGGCCAGCAGGAATTTCAACGCAATTGATAAACATTTTTTAACAAAGTGACAGGGTCCTGGAGAACCCTCATGCCCCGCTGAGGCGCATGCGTCAGGATACGTCATGGATCTGATGTGCCTTTCCGTATTGTCTCAGGAGGATGCCGAAGATATTGAAATCATGATAACAGGGTTTCTGCTTTTTGGCACTGGTGGATACCTATGTTATTGGCTATTAAAAAAGATGGCAGCAGTTTCGGCCATGGCAAAGCTGTCGACCCCGTGTTTGGTTTGTGCTTTGAGTACTCAAAATCAGCTGATTTGCGAGCTAAACCGTAAGATGGAAGCGATTTGTGAGAATTGCGGGCCACTTGCAGCTTCTGGGACTCTCCAGCATATTGGTGGGGATGACCTTGGAGGGAGCTAATAGGCAGGGACCAGTGGAATGCCCAGAAATCTGGCCAATTTGGATTAAAGTACCAGCAGAACTCAAGGCTGACAATAAATAACAGTCTGCCTGAAAAAAATCAGCAACTGTGGCTTATCTGAATCTGACTCCCCCGTTTGGCCTCAAAGCAAGCTGACATCAAATGTTTCCTGGGATATGTGTGAACTAAGAAAGTCCTGTCTATTCCCCTCCCACAGACACACAAGGACTTCTGTGAATGCTTATCAGAGCTGTACCGGCTGACACCAACATCTAACAGGACTATGGCGCTATCTGGAAGTGCTTCATGGACAAATCTCACTGTCTTGCCATCAAATGCATATGTAATATGTTTATAAATGTGCTTGCTGGTAGAGTTTTTTGATTTCTTAAATTATGTCCTGATGGGACAAAGTGTGAAGAGATATTTTTTGTAATTAGGGATGGGGCCGATCCGATCCAGTATCGGTATCGGCATCCGATACCAGCATTATTTACGTTTCGGATTTTCCGATCCAACCTGCAGAAGGATAGCGGTATTACAAATTGTAATACCACTATCCTTTCCTCGTGGCATTTTCCCCTTTTCTATCTAAAGAATAAGGGGCCGTGCTCTTAGGAGCAGCAGCAATGTGCACTCCGCCCATCTTTCAGACGACTATATGAACATAATCTCACTGTTTCTCGGTAGAATGATAATAAAGCTTATTCTGATTCTGTTCTGATCCTCTCTGTCTGCTCCAAATGGATTCAAACAAAATATCTTCACTGTTGGACTCAGCAGGTTTCACTGCAACTGTGAGCTCACGTCAGGTCTCGTGTTAGTAGTGGTCGTATCAGTGCTAAAACTAGCCAAATATGTCCACTGGGAATAAAATCTAACACCCCAAAAGAGACTATTGAAGTTGGCTGTTTGGATCACTGGCAACATTGCTTGATTCACTTGGTGACTGTGGGTCATAAATGGCACCGCCCCATAACAGTAACCAAGAAACAACTGAGCATGAATCACTAAATTTAAACTAGTCTACATAGTTGAAAAATACACAGATCAAAACAATACAAGGTCAGCTCAGTAAATAAGTAATTTTACATTTATTAGGAGGAACTACTTTATGGGGCTAATTAATTCTTTAGGGGCACCTGCCCTTATGGATCGGCCATCACTGTTTATTAGGGGGTGTTAATACTGAACTATCCCAGTGATGTTTGAGACTGGTACATTTAGGCACACAACAAATATATCAGTCACATGTGAACACTGCTCTCGTCTACAAGTGGGTGCATGTATTATTTAACTGGTTTGCTATCTGCCATGACAGAAAGAAGAGGATGATACATTGAAGAAGAACTCAAAGCATGAATGGCTGGTTCACAAAACATGCTGAAGCTTAAAGCGTCACTGACATGATTTTTTAACTATGCATAAAATTGCTCAACACATATATCTTGTATCATTCAACTACTGTATGTTCGTTTTTGCAAACAAAATTATAAATCAATTTAATTTTGATTTTAAAGTGATTTTAAACCGCGCCGTGTTTATTCACGGGAAATCCGATTACACGCGAATGCAACATCTGTGACGTAGTCTTGGGCAGAGCCCTGGGCTTGTCAGTCTGCGTGTGTCTGCAGCTCGCCTGCAGATCACGGTTTTTTTTTTTACTTGAAAAATGCTGTTACGTTGTGTTGCATTTGGGTGTTCTAATATCATCAGTGAACAAGTGAGCCTTTTCACTTTCCCAAAAGATGAAATACTTCATCAAGAATGCAACAAAGCTGCACCCCTCGGAGCCCCCCCTCGCTCCACCTGAATGGTAAAGGCCCCGGCAGAGCTCTGTGTTGGGCCGAACGCCGCTCGACGCGCGCGTGTGCTGCGCGCAGGCAGTTCACAGCATAGCTCTACGTGAAGCTCCAACGTTTTCGCTCCAAATACTTGATGTTATTTGAGCAGAAGAAGGGCGGAGCGTTTACCTACGGGACAAATTGGGGTAGCTGATTGGTCATTTGCTGACATGCCTACTGAATTGATTGACAGGTCGGGTCTGGAAAAAAAAGGCACGGGCTGCGCAGCGTTTTCTGTGTTTCTATGGTAATAAAAAGTTCTAAAAAATAAAATAAAAACAGGGAGCGCTGATCCAGAACACCAGGAAATATTTAGAACCTCGCGCAGCCACGTTGAACATGAGTTTAATTTGCTCGTGACAAATTCATTCCTCATCATTTCATTCATGGAGTCAACGGAGGAGGAAGCAAGCGATCACTTGACTTTTGGCACAAAAAACAAAAGAAAAGTCCAGATCAGGGATGAAGAAGAGGAATTTAATACATTTGTGTCTCATACAAAACAGTCCGGCACCGGGCAATTTATTGTGAGACAACGCGCGCGCGTATGCGGTCATAAAATTTTAGCTTGGCGCGTTCACGCCCGCGTTCAAAGGCTTGTGCCTCTGCGTTCGTACGGCGTCGAGCGGCGTTCGGCCCAACGCAGAGTTATGCCGGGGGCTTTAGTCTCATTCGGCTGCAGACCTAAATTAGATCCTGCTGTTTCTTGTTCCATCACCCGAACTATTTTTGGCTTCCCAAACTGAAGACAAATACTGTAGCTCAAATCTTTACTTAGATTGCTAAATTCGTCTGGTTTTAAATAGGGATAGGACAGATCCGATCCAGTATCGGTATCCGATATCAGCATTATTTAAGTATCGGATATCGGATCCAACCTGCCGATATTTTTCCGATACCAGCTTCAAAGAGCACTTGTGTTCAATCACATTCTGTGACTGCCCTTTTTAACATGGTATGAGTTAAACCTAATGAAGATACTCTTAAGCCTTACAATAGGGAACCCACTGACTTTAACAGCACACAGGACAGGAGGCAAGTATACCACACACATGTCCTCCTTACTCATGGTGCAGCTGAAAAAAACTAAAAAAGCGCTAAGCATGATGGGAAAGACAACACAGCCACTCCCCTTAACCACTAAGAGAGTGGGTTTTGTTGTCTTACCCATTATAACCAATAGTTATAACCAATAGTTTGTCCAGCTAAAGCTGAAAAAACTAAAAAAACGCTAAGCATTATGGGAAAGACAACAAAATCCACTCTCTTAGTGGTTAAGGAGAGTGGCTGTATTGTCTTTCCCATCATGCTTAGGACTTTTTTAGTTTTTTTCAGCTGCACCATGAGTAAGGAGGACATGTGTGTGGTATACTTGCCTCCTGTCCTGTGTGCTGTTAAAGTCAGTGGGTTCCCTATTGTAAGACTTATGAGCGTCTTCATTGGGTTTATCTCACACAATGTTAAAATGAATAGTTTGGGTACGAAAGTTTCATTATACAGAGTCACATACCTGAACAGTATCGGATCGGAAAAGTATCGGTATCGGTCAATACTCAGTTATAAAGTATCGGTATCGGATCGGAAGTGAGAAATGTGGATCGGTGCATCCCTAGTTTTAAATTGTCCGCCATTAAATAGACGTAACTAATACCAGAGCCCCCTGCCCAAGACTACGTCACAGATGTTGCATTCGCGTGTAATCGGATTTCCCGTGAATAAACACGGCGCAAAGTTTAAAATCACCTTTAAATCAAAATTAAATTGATTTATCATTTTGTTTGCAAAAACAAACATAGTTGAATGATACAAGATATATGTTGAGCAATTTTATGCATAGTTAAAAAATCATGTCAGTGACACTTTAAAGACATGCATGTTGGATTCAAATCAGCGGTGTGGAAACAATCATGATCCACAGCAGCAGTGGAGAGCAATGAGAGGTAGGCCTGTCACGATAAACAATAAATCAATTAATGGCATGATGAATGAAAATTATCGACCTCATTTTCATTTACCGGCTTTTTCATTTCTTCCCGTCTTTCTCGTTCTACTGAAGACACTGGATGACGAAAGGCTCTGGTGTTCTTCACTGACTCCTCCCTTTTGCTTTTCTCTTTAAAATCTGTTTTTAACCATCCAAAATCACGTTTTTGGATTGTTAAAAGAAGCTAAGCTACGAGCAAAGCTAACAGGCCAACCTCGGGAATAAACCTCTGTCTTGTCGAAGCTTCAAAATTCACGGTTGAAACCCGTTCCTTCGTGTAAAAAGATTTTTTCTCTGCAAAAAAAAGCTGAGAACTTGTTTAATGATCTTTTTTAAATTAAAAGCTTTGTGTGAAAAATGCAATGCTAAAGAACTCAAACCACAGAGCGTTCGCCATGTCACCATGTCAGCCCATGTCATGTCAAGGGCCCTCCCTCCCAAAGACACGCTGCTCACCATCTATCCTTTGGTTCAAACAGTCTTATAGTGCCATCAAGTGGTCATAAAAAGGTACTACACTCCAAACAAATCAACATTTCTTCTAAAATTTGACAATTAATTATTGTCATATTTCAAACAATATTATCGTTTATCGCAATAATTTATGAGACAATTAATCACCCAGCAAAATTTGTTATCATGGCAGGCCTAATGAGAAGTGTCTGTATGGAAGGAAAGTTTGTTGTATAATGCGCACTTTGAAATGCTCTACGGTAAGCTATTTGTGGAAATCTCTGATACAAAACTCACAGCCGAAGCAGAAGTTTGTGTTTTTCACAGGTTGGCTCGATAAGATTTCCCATCAGGCCTTTGACGAGAGCTGTCATTAAAGTTTACTCTCTGTGTTTTGAGGTTCCAGTTTTATTAAAACGTGCGGTACAGAGTAGGCCACAATGTTGACACTGCACTCAAAAAATGTCAGCAGTCAGCGGTTTTTAATGCTGAAAGGAGAATTTCCCACTTGACTCATTTGACCTTTTAAGCCCAAAGTGAGCTAACAGGTGTGGACTTATCTTAAACATAAATCAGAGCTCAAACGCTCAGGTTCTGCTGCACTGACCCAAATCTCCAGTTTGCCGTTCTCCTTTTTGCAGCGCGTCGCTAGCAAGTCCAAAGCGACTGTGGCCTCTGATTTGAGCTCTGCCGTTCGGTCTTTCACCATCACGTGCATGATGCGCCCGCGATGGACGTGGGCGTCGAACGTGGTGCTCCACGGAGGGTACATGGTGGGCTTCTTCTGTTTGTACACTTGACCCTTCTCTGCAAAGATAAGAAAGAGGTTTAGGAGCAGGTTGGTTTTGGGGTGTTTTCTCAGGAAATAACTCTTTTTCATTTTTGTTTTTATAACTAGACATTAAACCAAGATGCAAACTGATGTGATTAAATTATTTCTGAAGAAGCATACGCCTGAAGATGTTCCTTTTGTTTTTTGTTTTGTTACAACAACAACCACAAAAGTAGTCATCTAAATATTTACTGCCTTCAAAAACATGTTTCTTACTGTGGAAAACAGTATTTTCAAGATGCTAGAAAAGTTTATCTGCATGACAATGCGCATCTTTAACACAAACAAACTTAAATATATTTTCTACTCCACTGCAACTTTTACTGACAAATACAAAAACAACAGTAGATTCACACTGGCATCAATACAAAAAAAAACTGTATTAAGAGTCCATATTATATTATTTTTAAGCTTTACTTTAAAAAAAGGACAATTATTTCCTCATTTCTGAAACTGCTTTCACTTCAGACACATTTTCAACCTTTTCTAAGAGCAATATACGCATAATATTAAAGTATATTTTAATTTTACTGACAAATTATGTTGATACAGATGATCAGACTGTATAAATATTTATTATGGAACTCTATATGTTTTGGAAAAACGATTAAAATAGAATGGTTGGATGGATTGTTGTAGACTTGAATAATGTTTTGTCATGGTGGAAAATGGGCACAGTTTGGCCAAATTTGACCTCATCTGTGTCTCAGATGATGCTGATAAAACAATATCAGCTGACACAGATGAAACCATGATAATATTTGTGCATCTCCAATGAGAACCACAGAGCAAAAAGATAATTTTTAGTTTAAAAAAGGCATTTGTTTTCCGATAGCCTTATCCTCCCAGTATATCATCTTACAAGTTTCAAAAGAGAACATGAAGATAGGAAGATTTCCTGTTGATGAATAAAGCAAGGGTTAAGAGATCATTTACAATCATTATGTACAAAAATTAGGAGTCTAAGACCAAAATTCAACTTTTAAAAGCAAGAAACAGACCGATCATCGTCCAGCGTTCCAGTGATCAAACCCAGAAACTTGTCTACAACACAAATGACTATCCTAAAGAAAAGCATGCTTTGTTTCTTATATTTTGAATTATGTACTAAATATTGTATCTTGAAACTTTTTACATCTCTGTTAAAAAAGCACTACAAGGCTCCTTCAAAATGAAAAAAAATTACACTTAAATCTTTGCATTTGATCCTTGCATCTTTGCGTTTGTCTTTTTTTGTTGCTCTTTTTAAAATTTCTAAGTGTTTTTTTTCTACTGTGCTGTGCAGCATTATACTTGTACTAGGGATGCATGATATTGGATTTATAGCTGATATCCAATATGCCAATGTGTTAAAACTTATTTGGCCGATAACTGATACTGATATTTTTTTTCCCTAGACCTACTTACAGAGATTACATAGCTTTGTCTGCAGTGGAATTAAAATACTACATTATTCTGGATGGTCTTTGTCAGTTTGACCTGATGCCAAATGCAGATGTCAAAAAGGGGCTGAAAATTATGTTACACTTCAACTTGGATTATGTTTAATGTTAAATTTATTCATGACATTTACTCTCTAACACAATGACAACACTCGAACAGTGCAAATTTGTAAATTTTCACAAATCTAAAATCAATGGCATGCGTGATGTCATAACGTTGTGCTGATGCTGCAGGCATCCTTGACACTGGATTGTCATACAAAAATAGTGCCATATATACATATTTGGATATATAGCCAAATATATATATATATATACAGTATACTGTACTGTATATATATTGTGTGGTGTATTATTAAGGTGAGTTGTCTCATCTCTCTCTCACCCAGTAGGAGGAGCCAGTGAGGAGTCTTAACTCTGGTAAGAGAAGAAGAAGAGTTCTGGTGTGCGAGGACACTTGCTGTTTCAGGTTTATCGTTTTGAAGGATTAAAGTCGACTGCTTGGAAATCAGTTTGTCTCTCCTTTCTCACATGCTACAATATATATACATATCTATATCTATATCTATATCTATCTATCTATCTATCTATCTATCTATCTATCTATCTATCTATCTATCTATC
>JBBPBX010015490.1:0-37381 GCA_038048925.1 Garcialebias charrua | reverse complement strand
AAATATGACATTTAGGTTTTATTTTTCACAAAAATCACCAAAAAGGAATAAAAGGACGCCTTGCTCTGTCGTGAGTTTAACTCCTTCACGGAACAAAGAACTGTTTTGACCTCAACGTCTCTCAGATTAAACTTTATTTATTTCACGACGGCCGCCCGTAAACATGAAGGGCTTTAAGAAATTAACTTTTGGGCTTTTTGCTTCCTGGTGTGGAGCCAAAGAAACTGGACTGTGGAGTGAACCACGTGCTGAAGGAGGTGGTGATTATTTACAGGAGGTGTTGTGATTATTTACATCGCTGATTGTTGACGTTTATTTCCTGAAACGACTCGTCTGGAAAATGTGTTGGTCCAGTAAAGATCTCACCAACTCTGGAAAAGACTCAAACCAGTTGTTGTGGAACTAATGGTTTTGGTCACCTGCTGCCATGAACGGGGAGCCGGCATAGACCAATTGTCAGCAAAATATCTTCTGGACCACAGGAGGGAATTTCAATAACTCTCAGAAAATAATCATTGGATGAACGTCTACAACAAATATTCAACCACAGCAAACAGACATGGCTCCATCTCAGTCGATTTGATAAAAACAGAGGTATAATTAGGTGTGGTAGTAGCTGAGAGTCATCTCCACCGCAAGACGGCGGGCGATATGCAACCCTTCGAGAAACGCTACTTTGATCTAACTTTTTATGAAGTGTAACTTATGTGTGCAATAATGAAAATGACAACAGATAAACGGGACCAATTCAGAGGTGGAGCTGTGTGCGACACATGTTCGAGCTTGGAGGTGGAGCTTGAGGCGGAGCTTGAGGCGGAGCTCCGACGATCCACGTTGCTCTGGATGGTTTTAAATCTGCGTTTTAATTAAAACGCGGTGAAAGCCATGCCACGAGGTGCTGAGGATCCACCTCAAAGACTTTAAAATACAGAGACCGAACAAACGGTGAAGCTAATTTTATTCCTTTGACGTCGTTTAGTTTCCTCTCGGATCAAAGTTTCATGTTTTTTTATTTATCAGCTTAAAGGTTCTCGCTGCGACAATTTAAACAACAGATTATCCTGAACCAAATCAAATGGTGCAGTTTCTACTCAAGTTGTTTTCCAGTGACGTGGATGTAAATTTCTGGAATGCGGGTATGCGCTCAATGTAAACACAGCCCTTTCATCTGCTTATTTGCTCAACAAATCTGAGCGTAATAGAAACGCATTGAAACCTGTTTTCTATCACTTTGGCTGTTTTTGTATGAAACTAAACACGTTGGGAGTTTGATGTTTTAATTTACGACGCGCTAACCATCGGATGAAGTTTGTTTTTTTTCCAAATTTTCGTGACTTTACCTTTAAAGTGAGATGAACGCTGGAAAAACAAAGCCTGAGTTTTTTGGGGGGGCGTTACTGTACTTTGACTTTAGCCTGGTTAAAACCAGACCCTTGTCCTTCACTTCGCTTCGTACTAGGGTCTGGGACTTCTCCCATAGACAAGGATTTCTCCAGTAGATTTTTGACCGGACCAATCAGAGAACAGAAGGGGCGGAGTTTTTGGCCCCTAACCCACGCCCCCACCTGTCCCAGCGCAGCCAGCGAGCAGCCGCATGTTCTCATTCAAAGCGATGCAGGACTGTTTTATATGTGACACAAATGTATTAAATTCCCCTTCTTAATCCCTTATCTGGAGTTTTCTTTTGTTTTTTTGGCCAAAAGTCAAGTGATCGCTCCCTCCTCCCTCCTCCTCCTCCCCTCTCCTCCTCCTCCTCCTCCTCCTCCTCCTCTCCCTCCGCTATGAGGAAATGCCTCAGGTTGTCACGAGAGAATTAAACTCGGGTTTTACGTTGCTGCCCGAGTCCCATCAGATTTTCTGGTCTTCTGGTGTGCTGGACCAGCGATCCATGGTTTTATTTTATTTTTTAGAACGTTTTATTAACATATAAACACAGAATATGCAGCGGCAGCGACAGCGGAGGGAGAGGAGGGGGAGGAGGGAGGAGGGAGCGATAACTTGACTTTTGGCCAAAAAAAAAAATAAAACTCCAGATAAGGGATTAAGAAGGGGAAATTAATACATTTGTGTCACATATAAAACAGTCCTGCATCGCTTTGAATGAGAACATGTGAATGCTCGCTGGCTGCGCTGGGACAGGTGGGGGCGTGGGTTAGGGGCCAAAAACTCCGCCCCTTCTGTTCTCTGATTGGTCCGGTCAAAAATCTACCGGAGAAATCCTTGTCTATGGGAGAAGTCCCAGACCCTAGTACGAAGCGAAGTGAAGGACAAGGGTCTGGTTTTAACCAGGCTACTTTGACTTCAGCCTTTTTGTTTTCTGTAGAAAATGTTTCTGGGGCAGGAGTTGCTTTGTTGTTGTTGACGAGCAACAGGGGGCGCTGCAGCAGGATTTCATCTCTTTAATGTTGAACAGAAACATTCGTTTTCTTTTAAAGACCACGAGATTTGTGTTGCATTTTCACAAATACCTGCTGCTTCGTCCATCAAAGTTTATTTAGGACCTCTTGACTTAACTCCAAAACTGTTATTTTATTGTTTGTTTGAAAGCCAGACGTATCTTCAACATCTTTTTCATAAATTTCAATCCGACTCTGAAAACTGACCGTTTATTGTTTTTTTATATACAAGTCAGTGCAGAAACATTTGAAGGCTGCTCGTTTTATTTTATTTCTTTAACGTTATTTAACCGATGAAAGCGTATTAATAAACCGTTTGGAGACTTTATTCTTGTTAAATAAATGCAACAGATGAAAGTTTTCCATCTTGAAACTGGTTTTTGATTTCCAACACAAACTCTTGGTATAATTTTTTAAATATTTCTTGTTATTTTCAGTGTTCTGACGGTTGTGGAAAGGGGAATGTCTGAATTAAAAGTGAAATTGAAAGTTTGTCCGGTGCAGAAAGGAGTTGTTTAGTCTCTTTCTGGTTGTTCTCGGGGGATCAGCAGGATTTGACCGCAGTTTGAGAACCTTTCAGCTGACGCAGCAAACCACCAGAACCGGCCTCAACCCAAAGTCTGGCCCCGAGGGTTCCAGACAGATTACAAGATGAGCCTTAAAGATTTCTAAACATTTATTTGACCTGATAAAAGACGTGGACAGATTATTGCTGCCAGGAGCTGAAGGGCAGTTATCATCTTGTGTGTTCCTTGGGCTTCATGATGCCAGTCTAACATTTTGTATCGAGGCTCTTGGAGCTGCTGGATTTATCCTGAGATTAAATTACAGAAACTACAGTTTCCACAAACACTGAGAGACTTCACTGAAATCTGCTGAAGAAGCTGAAACTAAGTTGAAACGAGCAGAAAAGAAGCTAAAAGTAGCTACATTTAGCACAACAGGCTAAAATCAAAAACGGTAGCCTAAATTAGCAAAAACTAAATAGACAGAAACTGCAAACGAAATTGCTGAACTATTGTGAAAAGAAGCACAACAGTAGCTAAGTAAAATAGGTAAAAAGAGCAGTGTACTTTAGTGTAACTGGGACCCTGAGTACACAATTTTGTTCCACTTCATGTATAGGCTACCACGTGATGGAGATGACAATAAAGCAACTTGAGCTTGTAAAAGGAGCCGACCAATAGCTAAAAGGAGAAGCCCAGAAGCAAAAAGGACTGCAGTAACGCCAGCACCCTCTGGGGAGTGCTAGCATTACTACCATTTCCGAAGAGGGTGCTGGCGTTACTGCAGTCAAAAACGAGCCCAACGGTATGTAAAAAGAGCAGAACAGTAGGCTAGCTACAATGAGCCAAACAGTAGCTAAAAGGAGCCAAACAGTATAGGTAAAAGGATCAGAACGGTAGGGAAAAGGAGCCGAACAATAGATGAGCCAAACAGTATAGCTGCAATGAGCCAAGCAGTAGCTAAAAGGAGTCAAACAGTAGGTAAAAAGAGCAGAACAGTAGGCTAGCTACAATGCGCCAAACAGTAGCTAAAAGGAGCCAAACAATAGCTAAAAGGAGCCAAACAGTAGGTAAAAGGATCAGAGCGGTAGGGAAAAGGAGCCGAACAATAGCTGCAATGAGCCAAACATAGGCAAAGCTCTCAATTTACCGATCGATCTATGTTCCTGCCCTCATCTATGGTCATGAGCTCTGGGTTGTGACCGAAAGAACAAGATCTCGGATACAAGCGGCTGAAATGAGTTTTCTCCGCAGGGTGGCTGGACTCTCCCTTAGAGATAGGGTGAGAAGCTCAGTCATCCGGGAGGGACTCGGAGTAGAGCCGCTGCTTCTCCACATCGAGAGGAGCCAGTTGAGGTGGCTCGGGCATCTGGTTAGGATGCCTCCTGGACGCCTCCCTGGTGAGGTGTTCCGGGCATGTCCCACCGGGAGGAGACCCAGAGGAAGACCCAGGACACGCTGGAGGGACTATGTTTCTCGGCTGGCCTGGGAACGCCTTGGGATTCCCCCAGAGGAGCTGCTCCAAGTGGCTGGGGAGAGGGAAGTCTGGGCCTCCCTACTTAGGCTGCTACCCCCGCGACCCGACCCCGGATAAGCGGAAGAAAATGGATGGATGGATGGATGGAGCCAAACATAGCTGCAATGAGCCAAGCAGTAGCTAAAAGGAGTCAAACAGTAGGTAAAAGGAGCAGAACCATAGCTAAAAGCTGCAGATTAGTAACTTTAAAGCTGCACTATGTAACTTTGTAATGTAGTCTGTAACTTTTCTAACAATAGGCTATATTTGTAACATATTTCTTCACTCTGTCACTATCTACTGACAGACTAATGTTAGACAAAGTAATCTCTGAAAAAAACTATACTGTAGTCCCCTTCTCTATCAGCATTTATAAAAACACTAAAAACACAGAGTGACCCGCCGTTAACCAGCCAATAAAAACAGAGTTTGTAACCAGCCAATAAAAATGGAGCTTGAATTTGAATCAGCCAATAAAAACAGAGCTTGAATTTGAATTTCAGCAGAGCAAGGGGGAGCAGAGCCATATATGGCTCTGAGGGGGAGGGATCAGAATGCTTTGCCTGTTGAAAATATTTCTAAGTTCTGCACTCTACAGAAAGTTACACATAGCACCTTTAAGCTAAAAGTGGCATAACAGCCAGTTTCAAGTCAGATTCAAATGTTTTAAAGAAGTTGAAGAGCTCTGAAAAGGGTAGCATGCCCTCTCCGGGTCGGGGATGAGGTCCTGCCCCAAGTGGAGGAGTTTAAGTATCTCTTGTTCACGAATGAGGGAAAACTGGAGCGTGAGATCGATAGGCGGATAGGTGCAGCGTCCGCAGTGAAGCGGGCGCTGTACCGGTCTGTCGTGGTGAAGAGAGAGCTGAGTCAAAAGGCAAAGCTCTCAATTTACCGATCGATCTACGTTCCCACCCTCATCTATGGTCATGAGCTTTGGGTTATGACCGAAAGAACAAGATCTCGGATACAAGCGGCTGAAATGAGTTTTCTCCGCAGGGTGTCTGGACTCTCCCTTAGAGATAGGGTGAGAAGCTCAGTCATCCGGGAGGGACTCGGAGTAGAGCCGCTGCTTCTCCACATCGAGAGGAGCCAGTTGAGGTGGCTCGGGCATCTGGTTAGGATGCCTCCTGGACGCCTCCCTGGTGAGGTGTTCCGGGCATGTCCCACCGGGAGGAGACCCAGAGGAAGACCCAGGACGCGCTGGAGGGACTATGTTTCTCGGCTGGCCTGGGAACGCCTTGGGATTCCCCCGGAGGAGCTGCTCCAAGTGGCTGGGGAGAGGGAAGTCTGGGCCTCCCTACTTAGGCTGCTACCCCCGCGACCCGACCCCGGATAAGCGGAAGAAGATGGATGGATGGATGGATGGATGGAAGAGCTCTGTGTGTTTCAATGGTTTATGTTTATGTTTATTAAATTTGTTAATTTTTTTTACAAAAGAAACACAATACAGTACAAGACAATCTCATAGATGATAACGTACAAAATGTAAAAAAAATAAAAGGTAGCAGAAAGAAGAATAAATCTTAAATCTGCCCCTTTTTTCAAACAATCAGATTAAACAATAATAATCTTCCACCAACAGTACAAAATGACTAACTCTTTCTAATTTTCTAACTAATACAATACACATTACGTCATTTCATATATATATTTTTAACAAATTCATTTTGATCATTTTCTTAAATGTAAACATTGACTTGGCATTTTTAACTACATTCTCCAAGCCATTCCATAATCTAATTCCCTGGATTGAGGTAGAACGTCCCTTCAAACTAGTTCTGAATTGTGGTTTTACAAACATCTCTGTCCCCTTAAGATTATAACAACTTTGTCTTTTAACAAAATGCATTTGGATATTTAAAGGTAATGCATTATTTTGAGCCCTATACATAACTGATAAAATATTATAGTCTACCAAATCATGGAACTTCAATAACTTCAGTTGATAAAATAATGTACTTGATGGATGACGGTAATGTTTTCTAGTGATAATTCTTACAGCTCTTTTCTGTAATACAAAAATAGGCTTTGTGATTGTTTTACACGCTTTCCCCCAAACATCAATACAATAGATTAAGTGTGGAACAATGATTGTGTTATACAACAAATACAGAGCTTTATCATTCAATAATAATAATAATAATAATAATAATAATAATAATAATAATTCAATAATAATAATAATGGTCAGTTTTA
Source organism: Garcialebias charrua (assembly GCA_038048925.1). Taxonomy (NCBI): domain Eukaryota; kingdom Metazoa; phylum Chordata; class Actinopteri; order Cyprinodontiformes; family Rivulidae; genus Garcialebias; species Garcialebias charrua. The sequence continues at coordinate 30,767 of JBBPBX010015490.1, read as the reverse complement.
TCTTGAATAAAGCTAAATATTTTTCAAAAGTTACATCAAATGAAGCAAAGTGTTCAGACGTAGATTACTAAAACCGTACGGAAGAAACCAAACGATCTCATTGGTCGCTCTGGATTTTAGTTTTGGGGTTGAGGAGGGGGCTGACACACTTTATATAGCACTTTGAGATTTTCATTAATTAAAAGTGCGTTATAAATTGAATTCATTATTATTATTATTATTATTATTATTATTATTATTATTATTACTTTACACCAGGGTTATTCAACTGGCGGCCCTGGGGCCACAGCTGGTCCACAGCTGGTCCGCGGGTGAGCTCAGACTGGACCACACATGGTCATGATTTTTGATTAGGGTCCATCTGCCAAGGTTCACTTAAAATAAAAAAATATTTAAATCATACATTAAAGCTGCACTATGTAACTTTGTAATGCAGTCTAACTTTTCTAACAATATATTTTTAACATATTTCTTCACTCTGTCACTATCTACTGACAGACTGATGTTAGACAAAGTAATCTCTGAAAAAAACTATAGTCCCCTTGCTTCTCTATCAGCATTTATAAAAACACTAAAAACACAGAGTGACCCGCCGTTAACCAGCCAATAAAAACAGAGTTTGTAACCAGCCAATAAAAACAGAGCTTGAATTTGAATTTCAGCAGAGCAAGGGGGAGCAGAGCCATATATGGCTCTGAGGGGGAGGGATCAGAATGCTTTGCCTGTTGAAAATTTTTCGAAGTTCTGCAGTTCTACAGAAAGTTACACATAGCACCTTTAAATTCATGTAATGAGAGTAACTAGATAAACTTATTATTTTTGTTTTCATACATTGCATTGATTACCTGTAAATCAGTTTATTTAATTTAATTTATTGTAAAGTTAAGCGTTTGATTTTTGGCACCACAGAGAAGCTTTGAAACTTCATCCACGCCATAATTCACAGCTCAGCTGTTTCTAAACTCTTTAGTGATCGTGTATGAGTTCTAACCCACAACATATTTAATGGATTGGCTTTATAAGCATCAAACTGACGTTTAAAGTAATTAAAAAATGAATTGCTCCTGTCAGCAGAACACGCCGTCACCGCTCAACTCCTTCAACTTCCTGCGTTTCCTGTCCGTCAGCGCCGCTCATCATGAGTTTCCTCTGATGCCCAGAAACTCAGATACTGTACCAGGAAGTGCCAGATCAGCTAAAACCAGCGGCTTGACCCTGAGCAGGGTTCTGTTGGTTCCAATCAACAGGACAGCTGATGGGAAAGAGTCTCTGTCCGTGTTTTTGTTTTCTTACGAAGAAAAATCTGCAGTGAGAGGCAGTTTGAGTCGGTGGCGCCGAAAGGTTGAAGGAACAAAGACGGTGACATGACGAAGCGTTTTCAACAAACCAACAGGGTCGACTGGCGGTTCTCTCTGCTGGACACGGGCCGGCTTCACGTTCTGTCACCCAAAGATCTGAACCAAAGATCAAAATCGGACCATTTTAGTTGTTTAGCGGAATTAAATACAGGTGGTCCCCGAGTTACGATGTAGTTCTGTTCCTACGCCCGTTCGTAACTCGAAAATCGATGCAAGTCGGAAAATACGTCCAAACGGCACCTCATATGTACAGTACTTTATTTTACCAAGCACTTAGCCTATCCTAACACATTACCCTACATAATTATCAAAAAACACATACATTTAGGAGCCACAATGAAGGAAAAAAAGAGTTAATAACCTACTGGTATGCTGATGAATTCTTTCTCCGTCTGTTAGCATGTTAGCTCTTGCTCCTTCGAGCTCTGCAGCGTTGCTTCACACGATCCACAGCGTTTACAGCAAGGTCTGTTAGCATGTTAGCTCTTGCTCCTCCAGTCTAGCTCCGCTGTTTTCTGCCGTCTGGTGACACCATCCACCCGTCTCTGCTCCGGTCTGCCTGTCCAAACAATGAGGTCTGTAGTAATTTTCCACTGAAGCTACTCTCCCCCCCTCCCTCCTGTAAATTTCCGCTGTCCTCCGGTGAGTTTCAGTACCGTATTTTCTGGTGTAAAGGCGCAAAAACCGCGTAACTCGAACAATGCTTTTCAATGGGAGGGTGTTCGTAACCCCGAAACGTCGTAAGTCGTGGACTACCTGTAAATGTTGAGATTTTTTTTTTTTTACAAAAACCAGAATTTAAAGTTGAATCTGTTTTAATAATAATAATAATAATTAATTCAATTTATAACGCACTTTTCATTACTGAAAATCTCAAAGTGCTACACATATATTGAATGCTACACACATTCATAAACCGGTGGCGGCAGACTACCATGCAAGGTGCTTTCCAGTCCTACCGGGAGCAACTCAGGGTTAAGTGTCTTGCCCAAGGACACAACGACACATGGTGCGGGTCCCGGGAGTTGAACCGCCAACTTTCTGATCGGGAGACGACTGCCATTACCACTACACCACGGCCGCCCCTTTTTAACCTTCAATAACCGATCGAGTTAACTCAGCTGATTCAGGTTAATATCAGACCAGTTTAAAACTGTTGAGTTACCAGTATAACCTGCCTGATAAACCATAAAACACAAACTGGATGAAAACTTCTGTTGGAACACGAGCTGAGCGATATCAGCACCTTCTGACGCGTTCAGTCGTTTTGTAAAGTCAGCAGAGAGAGGTGGTGTTCGTCGTGAATCCTGTCCCTACTCGTTTATTTATTTATTGATTTATTTATTTTCAGACTCTAGCGCTGATGGAAGTCTTGATCACATCCTGACGGGAGCTCGGGTCAAAAAACCTCCTCAACCTTTTCCTGACACTAACGAGCCAGCAGTCTCTGCTCGTTAATCCTCCACATCTGTCACTCATACCGTGCTCTTAACAGGACAGACAGACAGAAAGGCACACTAGAATGTAGGCCTCAGACAAGCAGACTGTGTGAATATGAGTCGGATCAAAGAACTTCTTGACCCATGAGCAGCAGGAGGTTCTGATGGTACCACAGGTTCTGTTTGATAATTCTACAGGGTCTTATAAAAAATTTAAAATAAAAAGAGTTTTCACTTCCTGTTTGAGTCTTTTTTTTTTTAAAAAGAACTTTATTTAAGCAAAAAATAGTATACATCAAAACAACAGAATGAAGCATACAACACAATACAACAGCCATGCAAACAAACAGCCAGGGGTGATAATTAGATAAGAATATGCAAAGATGTACATATTGAAATTGTCCTTAGAGACTTTTCATTAATTGATTTGATATACAGTTCCATTTCTTTAACAAAAAGAGAGAAATAAGGTGTTTTATTAGCAAATTTACATTTATGAATATAAAATTTAGCAAAGAGGATTAGCAGGTTTATTATAAAGAAACGTTTAGCATCCTTTCTATGGAATCTATAAAAACAAAATAAAACATTTTCCCAGCATAAGGAAAAATTCTTTAAAATATGGTCATTAATAAACCTGCTAATTCCTGTTTGTTTCTGCTCAGTGGAAGTCAGAGGCAGTATGGGTGCTGACCTCTGACCTCTGAGAGGAATCCATCAGTCCTCCAGCAGAGACACTCTGAGGGGACAGAGACAGAAAGACTGAAGACTGGACAAACTGGAGAAGAAGAGTGAAGATTGTGGAAAGTTCAGACGGCTCCAAAGTTCAAGGGACCTAAAACCAGTGGTGGACACAGCTAGCCAAACGTTAGCATTGCTAATCCATAATCAGCTAACTACAAATTAGTGGACGCTAACGCTAACCGCCAACTGTCTAGTCTGCGTCACACGACTTCGTCTCCTTCCAGCTGAAGACAGGTGGGACACACACAAACCTGTTGTTAGTTTGATTCTAGGGGCCAAGATGGTGTAGAGGCAGGGCTTCCGACCTGGGACCCGAAGGACACAGGTTCAAACCCCGGCCCCGGCCACTACACACCTTGGGGTGTCTATGAGTGCACACCTATTTTCCCAGCTCCCCGGGCGCTTTCTATGGCTGCTCACTGCACCACCTGGTGGTGGTTGGGTTAAATGCAGAGACGAATTTCGTCTTGTATGGGAAACATACACAGATGACAAAAATGTGACATTTATTTTGTTTATTTATTTATTCTAACAAAAACAGAGCTTTAGCCCTGCGTAACGCAGAGGGACCCACAATGCTAAAGAAGCTACACGCTACAAGGTGCATGACGCACGCGTGAAGCGCTGCATGGTGAGGGTTTTTTGCACAACAGACAGGAACAAACGTGAATTTTGTTTGCAGGCTTAAAGGTAGCAGAACCTAATTTAGCGGAAGCTAACTGTTCCGCTAAGTGTTTCCAAAGATGGCAAAAAATGCTACACGAAAAATTAGCATCGTAGCTGTTAGCGGATTAGCTGCGTAAAACTAGCCAGACAAAATACATTTTCTACTAAATGAGCACATAAAGATTTGACTGAAATTTACTAAAAGAGCTGAAACTGAGTTTTAAGATTAAAACAAGAAAAACAAGCTGAAATAATCAAAACACTGGCTAAAAGCTTAAAAACAGCAGAACAGTAGCTAAAATTAGCTAAGTTTAGCAAAATGTCGAGTTTAGCATCTGTAGCAGAATGATTGCTAAAAGCTAATATTAAAATGAGCTAGAAGCTAATATTAAAATGAGCTAGAAGTGACTGAAGACAGCAACAATAGATCGAGCATGCTAAAAACAGATTTCAGATATTAATTAAAGAGTCTCAATGTATTTCAACAGATAATTTTATTTTAAATTAAGTTAAATGTTTGACAAAGTTCAACATATCTCAATGAGCTGAATGTTGTGGTCCAACCATCATCTTCCTCTTGTTCTGGTCATGGGGGCAGCATCTTGAACAGGGAGGTCCTGACATCTCTTCCACAGCCACCTCCTCCAGCTCTTCTGGGAGGACTCCAAGGTTTTGATAAATAAACAGCTAAATTAGCTCAAAATAAGCAGAAGTTATTTGATTTAAAAAAAATGCATTAAAAACAAAGAAAACGTGACTCAGCATTAATGCAAAGCTGCTTTAATGTTTATGCATCGTCACCATTAATTATTCAAAACAAATGTCACATATTGTGGTTTTGAATTCACAGATGTTTTGTAAAGTTTAAACACAAAAAAAATCACCAGAAGAACGAAGCAAATAAATGATTGTTTAAATCAAAATAAATCACAAATGTGAATGTAAGAAAATAAAATCCACCTGAGTCCGCAGGCAGGTTGGTTCTGCACCTGCAGCCTCCAGGCGAGGTCAAAGGTCACGGCATGTTTGATTACGTCTGGCTGAAATCAGGAAGGTCTTTAGGGGAAAACAAACATCTGGCTGCTTCTGTTTCCGTTTCGCTGCATGAAACTGATGTTTTATTCTGGTTTTATGATCTTTGAATGACTTGTTGGAAACAGATTGTTGTTCTGAGTAAACGTTGGCTGCAGGCACATGTTTGGTACCGCTGTACGAGTTGTGGTTGGTATTAAAACAAACTCAGACGTGGTTAAAGCGGCTCAAACCTTCGTGCAGCTTCTAGCTGGACGTTTGCTGCTCACAATGTTCAGAAACATCTGCAGCGTTCAGGCCCGTTCCTGCAGCCCACTTATCGCCTGCTTCCTGCCATTGTTCTGCAGCTCGCAGTCTGACCTTTGACCCCCCCGCGTGCGCTCGCGCTCTCCCCTCTGCTCGCCAAGTTAAAACAGGAAACAGAGTCAGCTTTCAGACGAGTCGAGTCAGCTGACGAGGAAATCCGTGCGAATCTGAACAACGAGGAGCGGAAGCTGTCCTGAAACTTCCTGTCAGGAAAGAACGTTTCTCACAACGTCTCTGATCTGAGGCAGAACTCAGAAATATTCATTTCTACATCGAGCAGAACTCAGAAATATTCATTTCTACATCGATACGTAAGATTTACCTGACTAAATAAAGGTTGAATGAATGATACGTCTCGATTTGGATCAGCACATTCTACCAAATGTGTGGAAAACTGAAGAAAAGGGAAAGATCTGCGTTAAAACATGGGCACGTGATGAAAATGGGGGTCGAGATGGGGTGGAGGCAAGTCCCGGGTTCGATCCCCAGTCCTGCCCCACATGTCGGGGTGTCTCTGAGCAGGACATCTAATCCCCAGTCACTCCCTGGGTGCTTACAGAGCTGCCCACTGCCCCACCTGGGTGCATCTCAGGTGATGAGTTAAATGCAGAGAATTAATTTCACCATGTTTTGTTTTTGTTTTGTTTGTTTTAAACGTTTATTTATTTCTTATTAATTAATTAAAAGACACAAATACAATTTCAAATTCAAATAAATAAATACATATAAAATAAAAGGTAGCAGAAGAAGAAGAATATCTTATCATATCTGCCCGTTCTGTGGGACCATACAACGATGACAACACACAGCACTCATATAAAATCAAAGGGTGCTGAATCTGAAAACTTTCATTCATGTCACCCGCTGCCTCGACCTGCTCAGAGTGTGTGTCAGGGATGACTCTCAGCTACTACCACTCCAGATTTAAGCGCAGGGTCTGTAAAACTGACTGAGTTCTGAACGTTTGTGTTGGTTGTTGGGCTCACGTGCAGTTCTTCATCAACTCATGGCAGAGTTTGATGAAGAAGGGATTCACAAAATTAGTCTAAAAGAGAGAGAGAACGGATCAGAAGTAATCAACGTGTTTGAAGGCAGCTGGGACACATCTGGATGTCAGAGAGGAGGAAACACCTCTGGTGGTAAAAATGAAACTGAACCTGTGAGAAAAAAAACACGTTGTCTTTAGAAGATTCATCTTCTGTTTGTTTCAGGTCTCTCATGTCCTCCAAAACCTCCAACTGGTCTCTCATGTCCTCCAAAACCTCCAACTGGTCTCTCATGTCCTCCAGAACCTCCAACTGGTCTCTCATGTCCTCCAAAACCTCCAACTGGTCTCTCATGTCCTCCAAAACCTCCAACTGGTCTCTCATGTCCTCCAGAACCTCCAACTGGTCTCTCATGTCCTCCAAAACCTCCAACTGGTCTCTCATGTCCTCCAAAACCTCCAACTGGTCTCTCATGTCCTCCAAAACCTCCAACTGGTCTCTCATGTCCTCCAAAACCTCCAACTGGTCTCTCATGTCCTCCAGAACCTCCAACTGGTCTCTCATGTCCTCCAGAACCTCCAACTGGTCTCTCATGTCCTCCAAAACCTCCAACTGGTCTCTCATGTCCTCCAAAACCTCCAACTGGTCTCTCATGTCCTCCAAAACCTCCAACTGGTCTCTCATGTCCTCCAAAACCTCCAACTGGTCTCTCATGTCCTCCAAAACCTCCAACTGGTCTCTCATGTCCTCCAGAACCTCCAACTGGTCTCTCATGTCCTCCAGAACCTCCAACTGGTCTCTCATGTCCTCCAAAACCTCCAACTGGTCTCTCATGTCCTCCAAAACCTCCAACTGGTCTCTCATGTCCTCCAGAACCTCCAACTGGTCTCTCATGTCCTCCAGAACCTCCAACTGGTCTCTCATGTCCTCCAAAACCTCCAACTGGTCTCTCATGTCCTCCAAAACCTCCAACTGGTCTCTCATGTCCTCCAAAACCTCCAACTGGTCTCTCATGTCCTCCAAAACCTCCAACTGGTCTCTCATGTCCTCCAAAACCTCCAACTGGTCTCTCATGTCCTCCAGAACCTCCAACTGGTCTCTCATGTCCTCCAAAACCTCCAACTGGTCTCTCATGTCCTCCAAAACCTCCAACTGGTCTCTCATGTCCTCCAAAACCTCCAACTGGTCTCTCATGTCCTCCAAAACCTCCAACTGGTCTCTCATGTCCTCCAAAACCTCCAACTGGTCTCTCATGTCCTCCAAAACCTCCAACTGGTCTCTCATGTCCTCCAAAACCTCCAACTGGTCTCTCATGTCCTCCAAAACCTCCAACTGGTCTCTCATGTCCTCCAAAACCTCCAACTGGTCTCTCATGTCCTCCAAAACCTCCAACTGGTCTCTCATGTCCTCCAAAACCTCCAACTGGTCTCTCATGTCCTCCAAAACCTCCAACTGGTCTCTCATGTCCTCCAAAACCTCCAACTGGTCTCTCATGTCCTCCAAAACCTCCAACTGGTCTCTCATGTCCTCCAGAACCTCCAACTGGTCTCTCATGTCCTCCAAAACCTCCAACTGGTCTCTCATGTCCTCCAGAACCTCCAACTGGTCTCTCATGTCCTCCAAAACCTCCAACTGGTCTCTCATGTCCTCCAAAACCTCCAACTGGTCTCTCATGTCCTCCAAAACCTCCAACTGGTCTCTCATGTCCTCCAAAACCTCCAACTGGTCTCTCATGTCCTCCAGAACCTCCAACTGGTCTCTCATGTCCTCCAAAACCTCCAACTGGTCTCTCATGTCCTCCAGAACCTCCAACTGGTCTCTCATGTCCTCCAAAACCTCCAACTGGTCTCTCATGTCCTCCAAAACCTCCAACTGGTCTCTCATGTCCTCCAAAACCTCCAACTGGTCTCTCATGTCCTCCAGAACCTCCAACTGGTCTCTCATGTCCTCCAAAACCTCCAACTGGTCTCTCATGTCCTCCAAAACCTCCAACTGGTCTCTCATGTCCTCCAAAACCTCCAACTGGTCTCTCATGTCCTCCAGAACCTCCAACTGGTCTCTCATGTCCTCCAAAACCTCCAACTGGTCTCTCATGTCCTCCAAAACCTCCAACTGGTCTCTCATGTCCTCCAAAACCTCCAACTGGTCTCTCATGTCCTCCAAAACCTCCAACTGGTCTCTCATGTCCTCCAGAACCTCCAACTGGTCTCTCATGTCCTCCAAAACCTCCAACTGGTCTCTCATGTCCTCCAAAACCTCCAACTGGTCTCTCATGTCCTCCAAAACCTCCAACTGGTCTCTCATGTCCTCCAAAACCTCCAACTGGTCTCTCATGTCCTCCAAAACCTCCAACTGGTCTCTCATGTCCTCCAAAACCTCCAACTGGTCTCTCATGTCCTCCAAAACCTCCAACTGGTCTCTCATGTCCTCCAAAACCTCCAACTGGTCTCTCATGTCCTCCAAAACCTCCAACTGGTCTCTCATGTCCTCCAAAACCTCCAACTGGTCTCTCATGTCCTCCAAAACCTCCAACTGGTCTCTCATGTCCTCCAAAACCTCCAACTGGTCTCTCATGTCCTCCAGAACCTCCAACTGGTCTCTCATGTCCTCCAAAACCTCCAACTGGTCTCTCATGTCCTCCAAAACCTCCAACTGGTCTCTCATGTCCTCCAAAACCTCCAACTGGTCTCTCATGTCCTCCAAAACCTCCAACTGGTCTCTCATGTCCTCCAGAACCTCCAACTGGTCTCTCATGTCCTCCAAAACCTCCAACTGGTCTCTCATGTCCTCCAAAACCTCCAACTGGTCTCTCATGTCCTCCAAAACCTCCAACTGGTCTCTCATGTCCTCCAAAACCTCCAACTGGTCTCTCATGTCCTCCAGAACCTCCAACTGGTCTCTCATGTCCTCCAGAACCTCCAACTGGTCTCTCATGTCCTCCAAAACCTCCAACTGGTCTCTCATGTCCTCCAGAACCTCCAACTGGTCTCTCATGTCCTCCAAAACCTCCAACTGGTCTCTCATGTCCTCCAAAACCTCCAACTGGTCTCTCATGTCCTCCAAAACCTCCAACTGGTCTCTCATGTCCTCCAAAACCTCCAACTGGTCTCTCATGTCCTCCAAAACCTCCAACTGGTCTCTCATGTCCTCCAAAACCTTCAACTGGTCTCTCATGTCCTCCAGAACCTTCAACTGGTCTCTCAGGTCCTCCAGAACCTTCAACATCTGGTCTCCTGAGGTCCTGGACTCTTCCAGCGTGTTGTTAAAGAAGAGGATCTTCTCAGAGGACACATGGAGTGGATCATCTTGAAACAGACGTGTCGATGAATTAAACTTTAAAATCAGCTGATTTTTGTTATGAAATCTTTCAGTTTCTTGCTGAAACGTTTGATTTGTTGTGAATCTTTTGTGTTTTTCAGATTTGCAAACTGTTGTTTTCATTCACTTTTTTTTAACAACTTTTTCAGTGAAAGTTTGAGATAAACAGATCAAACTAAATATTATCTTGAGCTGTGACTGAACTTGGCAGCGTTGGAACCTGGAGGAGGAGGATGAGGAGGAGGAGGAGGAGGAGGAGATGACCTCTGCAGGGAGGTTCCTCCTCTGCCACCCTGCTCTTCTTTCTCTTTGCAGCTCAGAGGAACGCAGGAACTTGGAGCTCGGAGGAAACTGTCAGTAATTTGTTGCTCATTTACTCCCATCATGTGAAGGGGCGTAAAGAATCCTGCTGATAAGACTTTAAAAGCCTGGCTCCACCCTGCTGCCTGTGGAAACACCACAACTTGACTTGTTCCAGTAGAAGGAGCAGGTTGTTCTCAGTTTTCTGGTCCTGCAGGAACACGTCTCTGGTTGTATCTTCTCCTGCACAGAGGATGTTGTCATCTGAGGTTCTTCCAGGAGCAGTTAGACGTTAACCACCGGCTAAAGGCTGATGTTCGAGGTTCCCTCTCTGGATGAGCCATGATTCTCTTTCTGCTGCTCAATCTCTGCATCCAGACTTCAGGACAGGAGCAGGTACGTTTCAGATCCAGATGTGGACCCAGCTCTTCAGATCTTCTTCTTGGAGTTGTTACAGCTGTTTTTCCACTTGTTTTGTACCATCTGATAAAGTGAGTGACTGCTGATCAAAAACAGCTGATAAAATCATTAAACTGACGGGAAGATTCACCTCCAGGAGATAACACCTGATACTGATGGTCAGTCTGTTAGCAAAATATCTAATAGAAAATTCTGATAAAACCCAGACAGGGATCGATAGATGAACGTCTGCAACTGATGACATTTCTGAGCCGACCCAATCAAAACTAAGCAACCTTAGAAACCACAAGAATAACTTTAACTCAAACTATTTTACAGATGTTGACCTAAGATTTGGTGTGGTAGTAGCTGAGAGTGATCCTCAACAGCTGGACAGTCTGCTGACAACATCTGCAGTGAGAGTAGGGAGCAATATGGATCTGCCAGGGAGAAGACTGTAGAGAAGGTTGGTGTGAAAGAGGAGGATGCTGGGAGATGTAGGCAGGCGATCAGCTCTGTATGGTGTGACAGAGGAGGATGCTGGGAGATGTAGGCAGGCGATCAGCTCTGTAGACGTCCTGAAACATCATCTTTAAAGCAACAACACTAAAATCAGACACCGAACAGAGTTTAAAGCCCCACAACATGATTTTTAAATTTTCATAAAATTAGTGTGTGACATCACAGATGGTGCGTTCGGGTGTAATCAGATTTCCCATGATTAAACACGGCTTGAAGTTCAAAATCACTTTTAAAGCAAAATTAAAGTGATTTATCATTTTGTTTGCATAAAGGAACATATTTAAATGATAAATATATATATATATATATATATATATATATATATTGAGCAATTTTATGAATAGTAAAAAAATCATGTCGGTAGACCTTTAAATCTCATGTCACAGAAGGTGGGATATAACTTTCAAACCATGCGTTCCTACATTTCCCACAATGCACGTCAGGTTCATGTCCTGGAAACTTCACGCTGCGAGTGAACTTTGAATAAAGTTTGTTCAAACTGGAGATTTTCCTGTTCCTCAAAGTCTCCGCATGGATGTGATGTTGACCGAATCCCCAGAAAAACATCATTATTCAAATAATGATCTGTCCTGAGCTGTAAGATGTTGTTACGGGCCTGAAATACAGGAATGGGGAAATTAAACATCATGAAATAAAAATAAATCAGTTGAATTAATGAGTTTTATTTAAATGGACATTTTCCATCTCAAAAAAAGGAATAAGCAGGTAAAGATAATGGATGGATGGATGGATGGATTTTCCATTTCATTGCAGTTTACATTGCATGTTTTGGTGCCTCCACCATATTTTCTTCCATCCTTTCATTACAAACAGAAAGAAATAAACAGGAAGAGGAAGTGAGGCGGCAGAAGTTAGGAAACGAGACGAGAGGCCGTAAATAAAACCAGAAATGAGACAAAGCAACGAGAGAAAGTGTTAAAAAGTGACAACTGGACTCGAACCTTCAACTTCACATAGAAACCAGAGATGGTGTTTAAAAAAAAAAAAAACTAAAGTGATAAGAAAAGTTGTTAAGTTTCTGACTTTAGTCGACCTTAGCTCCAAACTGAGCAGCAGATTGCTATTTTTCATTAAAGGCCTAAAAATCTTAAAAGAAATGCATTTCGCCCGCCAGCTGTCATGTGAGTTCATGCTCAGCGTAAGTGACAATGTGAACGACTCTCGGCTACTACCACACCAAATTTTAGCTCTATCTGTAAAACTGACTGGATTTTTAGCCTTTTTTGTGTTTGTATGATCAGTTGGCTGCGGCAGCCTTTTTGAATTGTGTTTGAACTTAAAGGTAATCAGCTGTTGATGTACAGCCAACAATGATCACCCACCTCCAAAGCTGAGGGCAGAGTGATAATGTTAGGTTTGTCTGTCTGTTAGCAAAATATCTCATGAACTGAAACTCACAGAAAGTACTAACTGTTAATTCTGAAGTCGACCCAACTCAAGATGGCCGCCTACAGCTAAGCAAACTTAGAAAACACAAACTAGCAACTCAGTCAGTTTTAAAGACAACAAGCTAAAATTTGTTGTGGTAGTAGCTGAGAGTCATCCCCAACATACACTCTGAGCTCTAACAGATGGCCTGTTAGACCTCAGGGCTGCATTTGATACAGTTGATCACTATATTTAAATAAATAAATAATTATTTTTATGAAAGTTTTTGTTAACTTCTTATTTTTATATATGAATATTTATGTTCAGTGCCCTGAGATGACTTCTGTTGAGACTTGGTGCTGTAGAAATAAATAAATGTCAAATGTCACATTTTTGTCATCTGTGTACGTTTCCCATACAAGACGAAATTCGTCTCTGTATTTAACCCAACCACCACCAGGTGGTGCAGTGAGCAGCCATAGAAAGCGCCCGGGGAGCTGGAGAAATAGGTGTGCACTCATAGACACCCCAAGGTGTGTAGTGGCCGGGGCCGGGGTTTGAACCTGTGTCCTTCGGGTCCCAAGTCGGCAGCCCTGCCTCTACACCATCTACTGAATTGAATTGAAAATATTCTACTACAGAGACTTGAATATGATATTGGAATTACAGGAACGGCTCTAAATTGGTTTAAATCACATTTATCTGAAATATTCCAATTTGTAAATGTAAATGATGAATATTTATCATACACCAAAGTTAGTCCTGGAGTTCCTCAGGGTTCAGTGCTTGGGCCAATAATCTTTACCTTGTATGCTCCCATTAGGTAAAGTTATTAAACAGCATGGGATACATTTTAATTGTTATGCTGATGATACACAATTATATTTGTCCATGAAACCTGATGAATACAATCAGCTACTTAGACTACAAGCATGTCTTAAAGACATAAAAACATGGATGATCCTTAATTTTTTGCTTTTGAACAGACAAGACTGAGGTTTTAGTTTTTGGACCTGAGCATCTTAGGAAAACATGTTTCAGTCTTTCTCCTCCTTGTATGTCATTAATCTGCCTCCAGCTCTAATGTTAAAAATCTTGGTGTTATTTTTGATCAGGACATGTCTTTTATCCCCCACATTAAAAATGTTACTAGAACCTCCTTCTTCCACCTGCGTAATATCACTAAAATTAGAAACATCTAAAAATGATGCAGAAAAACTGGTTCATGCATTTGTCACGTCTAGACTGGACTATTGCAATGGTTTGTTATCTGGGTGTCCAAATACTTCTTTAAAAAGTCTTCAGTTGATCCAAAATGCTGCTGCCAGAGTCTTAACTGGAGTTACTGGGAGAGATCATATCTCTCCAGTTTTAGCTTCTCTCCACTGGCTCCCTGTCAAATCCAGAATAAAATTCAAAATCTTACTTCTAACCTACAAAGCTCTCAACAACCTAGCTCCATCTTATATTACAGATCTTATTGTTCCATATTTTGCTAACAGAGCACTTCACTCTCAGACTGCAGGTTTACTTGTGGTTCCTAAAGTTTCCAGCAGCAGAATGTGAGGAAGATCTTTCAGTTCTCAGGCTCCTCTCTTGTGAAACCAACTTCCAGTTTCTGTGTGAAGTTAGACTCAAAGCAGTCTGCTCCTCAGATAAATAGTGTTCATGTTTTTTTATATACATGGATGTTTCTGTTCAGTGCCCTGAGACGACTTACGTTGAGACTTGGTGCTATATAAATAAAATGAATTGAATTAACAAACTAACTAACAAATTAACTATACTGTTTACATTTATTATTACTGTTAACATTTATTACTACTGTTTACATTTACATTTATACTACTTTTTATATCTACACTACTGCTGATATATATATAATATATATTCTTTTTACTGGCCTTATTGCATATGCCACTTTACCTCTATACCAATATCAACTACCTCATACATATACTGTGTACATAAACTTCATATGCTGCTTTGTCACTCTATTACAAATGTCAATGTCAGAACCTTCATTTTATTTTATAGATATACTTTTTATACTTTTATACTACTATGCAAAAACTACTATGCAAAAACTCAGGACAGTATTACTCTTTTATTATTTCATTTTATGCTTATGTTTATTAAATGTTTTAGTGTTTTAGTGTTTAAATGGTTACTGTTGCACCGAGGGACTGAGAGAAATGCAATTTCAATCCTGTGTATGTCCTGTACATATTGCAGTTCTGACAATAAAGTTGACTTTGACTTTGACAAATGTCATTTACAGCATGTGACAAACGAGACTTCAAAAAATGTTTGATCTTTATTTATACAATATTTTATGTATTTAAATCATTCTGCAGCGTTTTCTTTTCACTTTCATCCAGTGTTTGTCTCCGTGTTGTAACCGTCTCACGTGACGCCCGTTTGTCCCTCCAGACTCCTGGTCGCTGTGATCTCCCTCAGAGATTGGACGTCCACACAGACTGCACCTCCTGCGCCGCCGCCCTCACTGCCAGCTGCCCACGTGGCTTCACCAAGGTCGGCACCACCAACTGCAGGTACAGAACCACGATTCTCTCAGATCTCTGGACGGGTCACGAACATGGTTCCATCTCTGCAGGAGTGAGATCTGCCCCCAGACACTGAAAGTTGTGAAAGTTGTGGAAGTTGTGGGAGCGGGACGTTCACTCCAGGTGTTGGAGTGGAGGCTCCAACCGACTGTTGAACCTCAGATTCAGGAGGATCACAGTGGCTCTGGTCCAGGTCCTGGAACCATGGACCAGAGCTTCACTCCTTCAGAGATGCTAGGGGGTCACCAGAGTTTGACAGATGGACAGCGGTTTCTTAAAATACTCTGTAGGGGGTCCCAGAGTCATTTTTAAGAGCGGAGGCTCAGGTTCCTTGTTCCAAAGTCGAGCTCCTTCTTCTCAGTGCGGGTTGGACTCCTCCAGAACTGCTCCTGGTCTCTGATTCAGTTTGTGTTGTTCGCAGACAGGATGTCAAGGTGCAGTCGTGGAGAGGAAGAGGAGGGTCCAGTTTGTCAGGGTCTGCTTTTTGCAGGTGATGTGGTTCCGTTGGTGTCTTTAAGAGTGGATCTTCAGTGTGATCTGGGAGGGTTCACAATCTTCTCGTGACTGAGCAGAGTCACGATTCTCAACCAGATAAAAGTGGAACGCTCCTTCTGTTGGGGAGAGTCTTTCTCCAAAGTAGGGTTCACGTATCTGGGAGTCTTGTTACTGAAGACGGTAGGATGGATCAATGAATCTGGGCCAGATCTGCAGTGATGAGAGCGTTGCTCCGGTCTGTCAAGATGAAGGAGCAGAGCTGAAAGGCAAAGCTTTAATTTCACTGCTCCGTTTGCATTCCAGCCCTCACCTGTGGTGAAAAGGTTTGGATCAGAACTGAAAGAACCAGATTCTGAATCCATGCAGACTTCCTGACCGGGCTCAGCCTTAGAGACAAGAAGAGGATCTTCATCATCCAGGAAGGAAGAGCTCACAGTAGAGCTGCTGCTCCTCCTCGTTTAAAGCTGTCAGCTGACCTGAGGGGGTTCAAACATCTGAATTAGACCCGTTCCTTTAGCAGAAGACCACGGGGACAGAACCAGAACTCTCATTAGGGACTATATACTGTATATCCTCTCTGGAACACCTTTGGTTCCCCCAGGAGGAGCTGGAGAGACGGAGGTCCCGGTTTCCCTCCTGGACCAGATTAAATAACATCATGTGCCAGAGGGATCCTAATCTGATCAATTTTAACTAATCATATAATTATTTTAAAAGATCGAGCCAGTCCAACATTTCATCTTCCTGGGAGCCAAAATTGACCGAAACGGCGAATCCAGACCAGAGATCAAAAGGCGGATTGCACTCGGCCGGGCCGCAATGCAAGGAATGGATAAAGTCTGGAAGAGCAAGGACGTGTGCATTGCGACGAAAACGAGACTCGTCAACGCCATTGTCTTTCCCATAGCAACATATGTCAGAGTCAGAGAGTCTTTATTGTCATTTGCACCGCATGTGGTACATGTGATGAAATGAGATTATGTACACAGGGTCCCAGTTACATCCAACAACAAAATGTAAGAGAAAAACAGTAATAACATCTAGGATATAACTAAGAAAAACATCAACTAGAAATACACTAAGCCCTAGAGTAATAGAAAAACATCATTACTAAACAGCAGCACGAACATGAGTCTGTATGAGCAGATGGTCACAGATGAACACAGCAACAAGAAAACAGATCAGCATCAGCATGATGTGATATTTTGCAGTGATTATTCTTATTATTTATTTATTCATGAGTCTAACAGCCTCAGGGTAGAAGCTGTTCCTCAGTCTAGTGGTTCTACATTTGATGCTCCTCAACCTCCGTCCTGAGGGGAGTGGGGCAAAGAGTGAGTGTGCTGGGTGAGTGAGGTCTTTCATGATGCAGGTGGCTCTTTTCCTGCATCTGGAGGTGTAAATGTCTGTGATGGTGGGGAGACTGACTCCAACAGACTTCTGTGCAGCCTTCACCACTCTCTGTAGAGCTTTCCTCTCTTCAACTGTGCAGCCTCCATGCCACACGTTGATGCTGGAGCACAGGACGCTCTCCACTGCACACCTGTAGAACGAGGTGAGGACTGGGCTGCTCAGACCAGCTCGTCTCAGCCGTCTGAGGAAGTAGAGTCTCTGATGACCTTTCTTGATCAGGCTGGTGGTGTTGTTGCTCCAGCTGAGGTTATCATTCAAGTGTACACCCAAGTATTTGTAGCTGGAGACCACTTCCACTGCAGATCCACTTATGTTCAGTGGGGTGTGTGTTTGTTTGTTCCTTCTGAAGTCCACAATCATCTCCTTTGTCTTCTTCACATTCATGTGAAGGTTATTCTCTTTGCACCAGCTCTCCAGGTGTTCCACCTCCTGTCTGTAGCTGGACTCATCATTGTTTGTGATGCATCCCACCACCGCTGTATCATCTGCAAACTTAACAATATGACAGCCTGGATGTGTGGCTGTACAATCATATGTGAGCAGAGTGAACAGAAGAGGGCTCAACACACATCCTTGAGGAGAGCCAGTGCTGAGGGTTATGGTGGAGGAGGAGAAGTTGTGGATCCTCACTGACTGTGGTCTGTTTGTTAAAAAGTCTAGTACCCAGTTACAAATGGAGGGGCTTAGTCCAAGTGTAGATAGTTTGTGGATGTGAAAGTTGGACAATCAGGAAAGCGGAAAGAAGAAAAATCGACGCTTTTGAACTCTGGTGTTGGAGAAACTACTGCGCATACCCTGGACATCGCGGACAACAAACAAGATGGTCCTGGACCGTATCAAGCCGAAAATGTCGCTTGAGGGCAAAATCGTCAAAGAGCAACTGTCCTTTTTCGGCCACGTTATGTGCGCAAATTCACTGGAGACTTCGATGATGCTGGGAAAAGTGAGCGGGACGAGAAGAAGAGGACGGCCAAGAATACGCTGGCTTGATACAATCACATCAGCCACCAGCAAGACGATCGCAGAACTCAAAGTAATCATCGAGGACAGGAACGCGTGGAGAGGACTGATCCATAAAGTGGCCGAAAGTCGACTTCGACTAAGTGGCTAATCATCATCATAATTATTTTCTGGTTTGATTCTACTTGTTTTTGGTGAAAACAACAATAAAAGCAAAAACATTTTAGTGAGCTTTTTAAAAATACATTTTATGTTGTTTAATACATTTTCAAATAGAAAGTATTTCTTTTTGATTGTATTTATTTTGTTAAATGTTAAACACTTAAGCCTGGCTGTGAGATTAAATATAACAAGTAAAAAGGCTAATTTTAACATAATTTAGGTCAGAAATGTGCCCTTTGACATGTATTAGATTATAAATACTGTATAAGCAGTGTTTGCAATCTGTACATTTTGTAACAATGTGTGATAACATCAGATAAAATTCAACTTAATTATTACAACTTGTTATCTGTACAGATGTTACGTTAATAATCTCTCCTCTCCGGTGCAAACAACATCCTGATGGTTGATACGGAAACACAAATAAGTTTTATTATTATTCATTTGGTCCAAACAGTATCTGGTTGCTCAGATGACCTCATGTTGTGATGATCTGGCAAACTTCTTCTTCTCCTCTGCAGCTACGTGGTCCAGATCGGCAGCATGGAGCTGGAGCTGCTGGGGTGTCAGCACGTCTGCGTGAAGACGGTGCAGCACCCACTGTGCTGTCCGGGACACTGGGGTCCACTTTGTCTCCGTGAGTCGCTCTGAGCACATCGTTAACGCCGCTTCAAAAAACACAGTGTCCAAACGGTGGTGGTGCTGAAGCAGGTCACTCAGAAACGATTCATCTCAAATGGTCAAAATAAAGTAAAGATCAAACGTTGCTGCAACGTGATGATCAGATCCAAAAGTCTCGTCAGAGTTGATGGCTACATATATCCATGAGAAGCTATAAATTCTTCAGGAATGTTTTCCAAGAAAATAGAACAAATTTAGCAACGATTCAGAAGAAACTTACAGTTTATTTTATCTTACATCTTACAAACATGACCTGGTCGAGTGACCTGCTTCTCACCTCAAACTGCAGCGCCAAGTTCTCTGATTTTATTGTATTTCTGATTTTAGATAGATAGATAGATAGATAGATAGATAGATAGATAGATAGGTAGATAGATAGATAGATAGATGGATAGATGGATAGATAGATAGATAGATAGATAGATAGATAGATAGATGGATATATATATAGATAGATAGATAGATAGATAGATAGATAGATAGATAGATAGATAGATAGATAGATAGATAGATAGATAGATAGATAGATAGATACAGTAGATAGATACAGTAGATAGATGGATGGATGGATGATGGATGGATGGATAATACGACAGTATATTTTGACTGGACTAGGGTTAGGGTGATGACTATTGCTAGTATCACTCAGCCTCTGTGAATAACAAGTGTCCATCAGGGCACTAACAATCGGTCGTTAGACTGATGGTTCTCCTTTATCATGTGAACAGCTGGTTCTAGATGTCGACAGATGTGTTCATGTGTGCTCATCTGCTCACACAGACTCATGTTCGTGCTGCTGTTCGGCGTATTGTTTTTATGTTATTAGTGCTTAGTGTATTTTTAGTTAATGTTTTTCTTAGTTCATATCCTAGATGTTATTACTGTTTTTCTGTTACATTTAATTGTTGGATGTAACTGGGACCCTGTGTACATAATTTATGTGAATGACAACTAAAGAAACTCTGAATCTCTGAACAACAAACTGGTTGATCCACAATGAGGAAGTGTTATTTATAAGACTGAGTTTGTTGCAGCTTCTCAGACTGAAGAAGTCCTTTGGATAAAAAATTAACTTTTCAACAAAGAAGAATCCGTCCAGAGGACCTGACTTAACCTGGTTAGATTTATCCACCTGGATTATTGAGCAGCATCAATCAATCAATCAATCAATCAATCAATCAATCAATCAATCAATCAATCAATCAATCAATCAATCAATCAATCAATCAATCAATCAATCAATCAATTTGTTCACTCAATTAAAAAAATCATCAGTTTACAAACACATTCTCTGACAACATATATTTACACGAGTGAAGAGGGAGCAGGAAGAAGAAAATCTTGTATAGACCTGCCCCCTTTCTCAATAATTACAAAATGTCATGGCCGTAAACATTAAATTAACAAAACAAGTTGCAAACAATATCTAAACAATAACATATATAACAATATACCACTGTTCCCATTAACAACTCAAAAGTGTATAAGAGTTAATCGTTCTTTTTTTATAAAGTGTTTTGAATTGGTTTATTGTAGAGCAATTTTTAAACTCCTCATCCAAACTGTTCCATAGTTTTACTCCATGCACCGAAATGCACATTTGTTTTAAAGTAGTACGCACAGTTTTACTTTTGAAATCATACTTCCTTCTGTTAGTTCTATCACAAGAGCTTAAGACAAAGAACTTTTGTAAATTAAATGGCAATAATCTCTTTCTAGCTTTAAACATAATCAATAACATTTTTAAATTAACCAGATCCTTTAGTTTCAAGATATTTGATTGAATAAACAATTTATTTGTATGTTCTCTGGTGTCCACTTTATAAATAATTCTCATAACTTTCTTTTGTATGACAGATAACGGTTTAGTGTTGGTTTTATATGTGTTGCCCCATACCTCTATACAGTATGTCAGATATGGAACAACAAATGAATAATATAATGTCTGTAGTGTTGTAGTCTGTGGCATCAGGACAGTCAAAAGTTAGTTTCAGAAGAATGTTGCTCAATCTGAAAAACACTTTATAATAGTACATAATACAGCCTGGTATGTACTTGGTAAGTGCTCGGTAGGTACCAAGTACATAGCTGGTATATACAGTACTCAGTAGAACTGTGATTGCCTCCAATTGACCTATAACATTGACCCATTTATCCATTTTCTTTGCCCACTTCTTTCTAGGACACAGGGAGCAGAAAAGGTGATTTATTTAGACAAAATGGAAGATCACATCTCAGCACTAAAGGATTTTTCCAAACTCGATTTTCAGTCGAAACCAAAGGTATTATAGAGAGGAAGAAAAAAAATACTAAATTGAAAATTGAAATATAACCTTCTATTTTGGGTTCATATATCTGAGCATCTGATTCCGAACGAGTCAGTGCCTCACCTGTCACAAACCTCACCACACGTCACTGCCCTGTACATGAGTAGCTGGTTAGTAGGTTTGTGCCAGGTAAGAACTGGGTGTGTACACGTCAAGTAACTAAGCGTGTACCTGGTACATACCTAGTAAGTACCTGAAACATAATTACTAGGTATCTGTAATATAGGCCAAACTAACCCGTCCCCAGTTTAAACCCGAATACTTTGGCCCAGGCCAAAGGACAGAGGATAAACTGTCTCAGGCCAAACTGAACCCGGGGATGTAAAATAGCTCAGGCCAGACTACAGTATACCCCTCCAGGGCAAAATATACCCATTTATATATCCATATGCACCCGTAGTGGGCATGAATTGGTCTAAATGTTTGGAGTTGTATTAAATCTGTTAGCTTTTTCACTTGACTTACCTGACAAAGCTGAACATCCAATAAAATGTTGAAAAATTAAGTAATTCTTCAACACTACTGATTTCATGGGGGTTTGAACAAACCTGGGTTGGATTATACCAGGGACTGGGGTGTAAATAACAGGTAGTATAGAATGTGTCCAGTACACACCAAATATGTAAGTACCCGGTGTACTGAGCTGTACTGTGTATTGCTACCCATTCATTTAAAAAAACCTTCAATGCTGAAAAACTGTAAATCAGAACCTGGTTATCAAGAGCCTGTTTACTGATTCACATTAACAACTGTTTTTATTTTTGAGTGGGGTTGCAAGTCTTTGTGTCACATTTTATGAAAGCATACTTCCAGACTTAAATTATCCAGTTACTTGAATAAAACACAATTTTACTGTGTTTTTATTCATGGTAATGCTGATCTTGGAGGGGTGATCCATAAACACATTTCTTCTTTTTAAGGTTCAATAATCCATCCATTGATCAGTTGTTCATTTATTAGCTCTTGTCTGTGCAAAAAAAAAAAGTGGCTGTCAACTTGAGCTTTTTTTAAACAATTTTTTAAACTTTCAACTAAAAATATCAAGAAATAGATTCGCAGAAATCTGGGAAAGATTAGTAAAAACTGATTAACTATTGACAAGACCTCTTAACAATTATAAAAACTTGTGTGAAATTTTTTTTTAAAGAAATGAGCTGTATCATTTAGTACAATATTTAAAACAGTTTAATTTTTTTTTTTATAATCTGGTAACAGACTTTAGAAGTCCCAAAAATTGTAAAATATGTTAAAACGCAAAAATAATAATAAAAAAATAATAATCTACGCCTGAACTGGAAGGCGGGGATTAATAATTTATTGGTACTTGTGATTGGCCTTAAAAAAAAAAAAAACAACTTGTGATTGGCCTGTGAAGTGACGGACACTTTTTCCACCAATGAGAACTCAGATGTTCTGAAGCTCCCCTGAAACCCCCCCAGCCTCCTGCGCTTGCTCTCTTTTAGAAGTTCATCTTCTACTACAGTAAACAAATAAATAAAGTAAAATTAATTTGTTTGTGTTTTTAGACGTTCGGGTTTGTTAATAACTCAGTTTTAGGGGTGCTAGTGTTTGTAGCTTCCGGTTGTTAATGGCGGTAACTCTCATGGAAGACTTGTTAGCATGTTAGCTTGCTAACTTCCCTCTGTGTCACACGCTAACTTTTATTTATTTTTATTTTTGACAACTTTCCGTTCAAACTTAAAATATCGAAACCTAAACGTGAGTAAAGAAGCTACATGTGTTTGTTTTATAATAAAAGATAACATAACACCTGTAAGTACTTTGTATTAGTCGTCATGCTAACGAGGCTAACGTGATTAATTCCTGCTGTTCTGAATTAAAATTGTTTATTTAAATCTAGTTTTACTGGAAAAATAAATTACATTTAGAGTATTTTTGTATTTGATATTTCTAATAAAAAGTATTCAGCCATAACATTGTTATTTCCAGATTTATTCTAGTACACATTAGCCATAAATAATAACATTTTTGTTATTTAAATTTGTGTTTTACCATACCATACCATTTTATATATAAAGGACTTTAAACAGGAACAAGTCCACACCAAAGTGCTGAACAAACAAACAAGCAACAGGCACCACAGACAATGAAGTACAACACGAAAAACAGAAAAACAGATTAAAAAAGGTTTTTACCTTTTTAAAACATACATTACCCATCAGCATGTCAACGCTTTAAACAAAGATGTTTTAGCTCTGAGTGTATGTGTTGGAAATGACTCTCAACTACTAACACCCAAGTTTTACTTCAGAGTCTGTAAAACTGAGTGAGTTGTAGCAACTCTCTGTTTACAGTCTGTTGGGCTGGCATTTATACATGTACCCCGATAATTAACTTCTGAGAGGTTTACTAATACCTGTTCAGCAGTTCATACATTTTTGTAATTTAATTTAAGTTTAAAGTTTAACTCTAGCTTTGATTTTCCTTTGAGGAAAAAAATCTGACTTTAAACAGGCTCACTTAAAAAATTTCCTGTCTTTGTCTTTGACTATTCTACTTTATCAGCTGTTTGTGTTGCTGGAATGTTTTATTTTATTTTTTAGGAAAGAAATAATTGAAGGTAGTGCTTTAGTTTCTGCTTTTACCCATTTACCTTTTAAATTCACCAGTTTTCTCTCTCAAACAGAGCTGATCAGATACAAAACTGGACTGAAAATTATTGAAAAAGCAGCAAGTATTTGAAAAAAAAAACCTTTTAAGTCTGAAGAGTAAAGAAATAACGACTTTGATTAGTTGCTCTGATTATGACGACTTTGTTTCTTTCTCGACGTTTAAGCCTCTTTGCCCCACCTGTGGTTAAAGCTGTTTTTCACACAAACAAAACATGCAGTAAGTGATTTTTAATCTTTGTATTTGTCTGCAGCCTGTCCCAGATGGTCGGGGAGAACCTGTAACTTCAACGGAGTCTGTGTTGACGGGGACGTTGGTAACGGCACCTGCGTCTGTAATGTCAGTTTCATTTTCTTAAAAGTATATATAAAATCTGTTTGTTACTAAATTCAGCATCTGTGTAGTTTACTGTGAAGTGACTCAGAATAAATGATTGGAGCCCACAGATATTCAGGGGATGAAAACAAAAAACATTAATAAAACTGATTAAACAAAACTTTTATCTCTAAAATTTATATATTTACATTTACTGCTAGTGGCATTAAAATATGGAAACGATTTTCAGGGTTTTATGTTTCAGAATTTTTTGTTTATTACTTTTATTTTTTGAAAACATTTATTTTGTGACATTTAATCATCAGAAGGTCCTTTCAGTTTATGACAAGAAGTGGTCTCAAAATCAAACGCCCAACATAACTGCTTAAAAATACTATTTATTACGGTAATGTTTTTGTCCATCATAAACTACTCTGTCTTTTAGAACTACAAGTATCACATTTTGTCTCTTTAGGATAACTTTAGGATTTTTGGACATTTTAAAGGTGCAGTCTGCAGTTTCTGTAGAACGCAGCACTTAGAAAAATTTTCAACAGGGAAAGCATTCTGATCCCTCCCCCTCAGAGCCACATATGGCTCTGCTCCCCCTTGCTCTCGCTGAAATTCAGCTCAGCTTCCTTAGCTCCGCCTCCACTGCATGTCCTGTCTCAACCGCTGCGATATTCTGTGTTTATATGTTAATAAAACGTTCTAAAAAATAAAATAAAAACATGGAGCGCTGGTCCAGCACACCAGAACACCATGAAATCTGTTGAGCCTCGCGCAGCCACGTAGGACATGAGTTTAATTCGCTCGTGACAAATTCATTAATTTCCTCAATGTTTCAGTCATGGAGTCAGCGGAGGAGGAAGTGATCACTTGACTTTTGGCAAAAAAACAAAAGAAAAGTCCAGATCAGGGATGAAGAAGGGGAATTTAATAAATTTGTGTCACATACAAAACAGTTTTGCATCGCTTTGCAATCCTTTGAACGAGAACGTGCGCGGCCGCTGGGGCTGGGACAGGCGGGGGCGTGGGTTAGGAGCGTGAGAAGTGAGAAGCTCTGTTTTTATTGGCTGGTTAAAAACTCTGTTTTTATTGGCTGGTTAACGGCGGGTCACTGTGGCTTTTTAGAAATGCTTATTTACCACCTGGAGAAGCAAGGGGACTATAGTTTTTTTTTCAGAGATTACTTTGTCTAACATCAGTCTGTTAGGAGATCAATCAATCAATCAATCAATCAATCAATCAATCAATCAATCAATCAATCAATCAATCAATCTTTATTTATAGAGCCCTTTTCAGCAGCCAGAAGGTGCACAAAGTGCTGAACAATACAGAAATAAAACAAACAATAAAAAATAATAAAAAACAGCCAGTTAAAATTAAAAACAATTAAGACATAACAAGAATGTCAAAGAACTACTAGGTATTAAAAGCCTGCCTGAATAAAAAGGTTTTAAGATTAGATTAAAAAAACTCCATATGAGTGATGGAGCGCAAGTCCAGAGGTAGCTTATTCCAGAGTCTGGGTGCAACAACAGAAAAGGTCACCCCATCATTTGTAATTGGTCTTTGGAACAGACAGGAGAAATGCATTAGATGATCTTAGTGTTCTCCTGTATTCACGGACAGCTACAAGATCAGTCAAATATAGTGGGGCAAGACCATCCATCCATCCATTTTCGTCCGCTTATCCGGGGTCGGGTCGCGGGGGTAGCAGCCTAAGTAGGGAGGCCCAGACTTCCCTCTCCCCAGCCACTTGGAGCAGCTCCTCTGGGGGAATCCCAAGGCGTTCCCAGGCCAGCCGAGAAACATAGTCCCTCCAGCGTGTCCTGGGTCTTCCTCTGGGTCTCCTCCCGGTGGGACATGCCCGGAACACCTCACCAGGGAGGCGTCCAGGAGGCATCCTAACCAGATGCCCGAGCCACCTCAACTGGCTCCTCTCGATGTGGAGAAGCAGCGGCTCTACTCCGAGTCCCTCCCGGATGACTGAGCTTCTCACCCTATCTCTAAGGGAGAGTCCAGACACCCTGCGGAGAAAACTCATTTCAGCCGCTTGTATCCGAGATCTCGTTCTTTCGGTCATAACCCAAAGCTCATGACCATAGATGAGGGTGGGAACGTAGATCGATCGGTAAATTGAGAGCTTTGCCTTTTGACTCAGCTCTCTCTTCACCACGACAGACCGGTACAGCGCCCGCTTCACTGCGGACGCTGCACCTATCCGCCTATCGATCTCACGCTCCAGTTTTCCCTCATTCGTGAACAAGACCCGAGATACTTAAACTCCTCCACTTGGGGCAGGACCTCCTCCCCGACCCGGAGAGGGCATGCTACCCTTTTCCGGCTCAAGACCATGGCCTCGGATTTGGAGGAACTGATCCTCATCCCGGCCGCATCACACTCGGCTGCAAACCGCTCCAGCGAAAGCTGTAGATCACGATCTGATGAAGCCAATAGGACCACATCATCTGCAAAAAACAGAGAAGCGATTCTAAGGCCACCAAAACGGATCCTCTCAACACCTTGGCTGCGCCTAGAAATTCTGTCCATAAAAGTTATGAACAGAATCGGTGACAAAGGGCAACCTTGGCGGAGTCCAACTCTCACTGGAAACGAGCCTGACTTACTGCCGGCAATGCGGACCAAGCTCTGACACCGGTCGTACAGGGACCTAACAGCCCATATCAATGGGCCTGGTACCCCATACTCCCGGAGTACCCCCCACAGAACCCCCCGAGGGACGCGGTCGAATGCCTTCTCCAAGTCCACAAAGCACATGTAAACTGGTTGGGCAAACTCCCACGCACCCTCCAGGACCCTGCTGAGGGTGTAGAGCTGGTCCAGTGTTCCACGACCAGCACGAAAACCACACTGCTCCTCCTGAATCCGAGGTTCGACTATCCGACGGACCCTCCTCTCCAGAACCCCTGAATAGACCTTACCAGGGAGGCTTAAGAGTGTGATCCCCCTATAGTTGGAACACACCCTACGGTCCCCCTTTTTGAATAGGGGAACCACCACCCCAGTCTGCCAATCCAAGGGAACTGCCCCCGATGTCCACGCGATATTGCAGAGTCGCGTAAGCCAACACAACCCCACAACATCCAGAGCCCTAAGGAACTCAGGGCGAATCTCATCCACCCCTGGAGCCCTGCCACCGCGGAGCTTTTTAACCACCTCGGTGACCTCAGCTCCAGAGATTGGAGAGCCCGACCCAAAGTCCCCAGGCTCCGCTTCCTCAGTGGAAGACGTGCCAGTAGGATTGAGGAGGTCTTCGAAGTATTCCGCCCACCGACTCACAACATCCCGAGTTGAGGTCAACAGCACGCCATCCCCACCATAAATGGTGTTGGTCGCGTACCGCTTTCCCCCCTGAGACGCCGGATGGTGGACCAGAATCGCCTCGAAGCCGTACGGAAGTCATTCTCCATGGCCTCTCCGAACTCCTCCCACGCCCGAGTTTTTGCCTCAGCAACCACCCGAGCCGCATGCCGCTTGGACTGTCGGTACCTATCTGCTGCTTCCGGGGTCCCACAGGCCAAAAAGGCCCAATAGGACTCCTTCTTCAGCCTGACAGCATCCCTCACTGCCGGTGTCCACCACCGGGTTCGAGGGTTGCCACCACGACAGGCACCAACAACCTTGCGGCCACAACTCTGATAAGCTGCCTCGACAATAGAGGCGCGGAACATGGCCCACTCGGACTCAATGTCCCCCGCCTCCCTCGGAACGTGTTCAAAGCTCTCCCGGAGGTGGGAGTTAAAGCTCCGTCTTACGGGAGACTCTGCCAGACGTTCCCAGCAGACCCTCACAATACGTTTGGGTCTGCCAGGTCTGACCGGCATCCTCCCCCACCATCGGAGCCAACTCACCACCAGGTAGTGGTCAGTTGACAGCTCCGCCCCTCTCTTCACCCGAGTGTCCAGGACATGCGGCCGCAGATCAGATGAGACGACAACAAAGTCGATCATCGAACTGCGACCTAGGGTGTCCTGGTGCCAAGAGCACATATGTACACCCTTATGCCTGAACATGGTGTTCGTTATGGACAATCCATGACGAGCACAGAAGTCCAACAACAAAACACCACTCGGGTTCAGATCAGGGGGGCCGTTCCTCCCAACCACACCCCTCCAGGTCTCACTGTCATTGCCCACGTGAGCGTTGAAGTCCCCCAGCAGAACAAGGGAGTCCCCAGGAGGCGCACTCTCCAATACCCCCTCCAAGGACTCCAAAAAGGGTGGGTAATCTGCGCTGCCGTTTGGCGCATAGGCACAAACAACAGTCAGAGCCCGTCCCCCCACACGTAGGCGAAGGGAGGCTACCCTCTCGTTCACCGGGGTGAACCCCAACGTACAGGCACCAAGATGGGGGGCAACAAGTATGCCCACTCCTGCTCGGCGCCTCTCACCAGGGGCAACTCCAGAGTGGAAGAGTGTCCAACCCCTCTCAAGGAAACTGGTTCCAGAGCCAGAGCCATGCGTTGAGGTGAGTCCGACTATTTCTAGCCGGAACCTCTCAACCTCACACACTAGCTCAGGCTCCTTCCCCACCAGAGAGGTGACATTCCATGTCCCAATGGCCAGCTTCTGTAGCCGAGGATCAGACCGCCAGGGTCCCCGCCCTCGGCCACCACCCATCCCACATTGCACCCGACCCCTTTGGCCCCTCCCATAGGTGGTGAGCCCATGGGAAGGGGGACCCACGTCTCCTCTTCGGGCTGTGCCCGGCCGAGCTCCATGGGTGAAAGCCCGGCCACCAGGCGCTCGCCAACGTGCCCCACCTCCGGGCCTGGCTCCAGAGTGGGGCCCCGGTGACCCGCGTCCGGGCGAGGGAACATTTTGTCCATTTATTTTACTCATCATAAGGGGTCTTCGGGCTGCACTTTGTCTGGTCCCTCACCTAGGACCTGTCTGCCTTGGGTGACCCTACTAGGGGCATGAAGCCCCTGACAGCATAGCTCCTAGGATCATTGGGACACTCAAACCCCTCCACCACGGTAAGGTGGCAGCCCAGGGAGGGGGCAAGACCATTGAGAGCTTTAAAAGTGAATAATAAAATTTTAAATTTAATTCCAAAATCGATTGGAAACCAGTGGAGAGAAAATAAAACAATGTGCTCACGTCTGGAGGTGTTGGTTAAAAGTCTAGCTGCCGCATTTTGGACCAATTGAAGGCGTCTAATGGAGGATTGGGAGATTCCTGCAGGAGATAGTGACAGAGTGAAGAAATATGTTAAAAATATATTTTTTAGAAAACTTACAGACTGCACTACAGAAACTGCAGACTGCACCTTTAAATAAAAACTATTCTAAATCAGAGTTTTTGGAACGCCATCCACGCCCCAGCCCCCACCCGCCACATCTGGTAGTCTGAAATGATGCCATGTTTTCAGTGTCACATTCACAAGTCGACCCAGTTAAACTTTTATTCCTAAAACCTTCCCATGTGCACAGCGCCAGTGTGCACGTGTGATTCTTTAGCCTGCATACATGTACATGTTTTGTACCACATGTTTACTCATGCACAAGTGTGTTTTTGCTCTTTAGCATCAGAACTAAAATAAAAAAAATTCCGATGAGATGTCGGGTTCTGCAAAAACCTGCATTTGAGCAGGAGGCACCTTTTTTCTGGGTGTCTTCAAACAATATTGAAGCATTGCTGAGAAGTAAAAGCACAGTGGGCTAATTTAAAAATCAAAAGTGTAGGCATAGATGTGAAGAAAAACAGCAACCGGAAGCAATGCATCATTTTAAGATACGGTATGGGATCAAAGTTTGAAATAAAATGGGTTTCAGTGGGTCAATTACACCCCAAAGAAAACCAGAGGGCTGTAAAGTTACTGGAAATGTATGGGAACATTTGAAACAATCCTGACAAAGAAAGAAATAGTTTTAGGATTTGGCAAAATCAGTCATTTTTAGTGTGAACACATTAAAAAACAAACAAAAATAAATGCATGGCTTATTTTTGCCATTGAGACCCTCTTAGAAATATAAATTATGTTTTACTTTATTAAACAGTTTTCATTTTTTTAATGCCAGTTGTTTTATTTCAGGAAACGTTTTAATTATAATAGCTCGTTAATATTTCAGAGGACTTTAATTTACTTATTTCATATTAATTTTCCAGCTCTTTTTGACATTCATCATTAACATATAGAGTTCTGTGCTGAGCCCAAAATACAGTGATTAAAAACACATCGCCCACAATTATTTTGTTTCAAACACAATTTTACGCTTTTGTTCCTGTTTTTTTTTTTGTGCTACAAAAACTGCAGATCTTAATGTGCTCAAGTGGAGTCTTGAGTTGCTTTTCTGAGTAAAAAACACAAAATTTAAATATCTTCAAGTAGCTTTTTAACAATGTTCACAACATGATGGGTTTTCATTTACCATCCTGATTAGAGAAAATGTTGGTGCACATTGTGACAGGATTTAATTTTTAAATTATTTTAAATTAAGTACACTTAGTGATAACATGTTATGTGTGACTCTAGAAATGTTTTTCTTTTGAATACTTTTGTAAAAGTAAACTTTTTTTCCACAGGAGGGTTTTTCTGGTTTCGCTTGTCATGAGTGTACAAATCCAAATGCTTTTGGAAAAACGTGCAATGAAGGTAAGATGTTCGTCTGCTGGTGTGAAATTCATTATTGTTGCAGGCAGAGCCTCCCGAGTTTCAGAGCGTAAAAACATGAAGGTTTTTACAGAATATCATTAAATATACTCTGATGCATGCTCAATAATCCAGG